>JAKSZP010014624.1:0-154951 GCA_022478985.1 Massospora cicadina | reverse complement strand
AGGAAAGATAGTCTTTGGCCTATCAGAACGAGGGAAAATATTCTGAAGGAAGAACAAACCCGTGTGGTAATAATTTGATAAATTGCACCCAATCACTGGTGGGTAAAATCTTCTCACCTCAGTGGACCTCTGCCACGCCTAAAAAGAAGGGGGGTCTGCGCTTAGGAAGTGGTATGGAACGAGACGCAGCTGAGGGGGAACCATGTGATGGACGCCCCAAATTTGGCTGAGGAGTTGGAGCAACCCAACTATTAGTTTTTACCTTAAAAAGCTGTTTTTAATTATATAACATATTTTCCCAATGGGTAGGGTTCCACTGAGAATTCGCCAGGGTCTTTTGGCCAATGGTACTCATATCCTCATTAACCATAGTATTGTTAGAAGATCAAACATGTAATTGGCCGATTGTAGTAGTGGATTTGGGGCATTTTTACCTCCAACATTCTTTTGAAAGTTGATCAGGAGAATGTCTGACACTCCTCACTGGAAAATTAAATCTTTGGATTCAGATCAGTAGGTTGGGCAACACATTGCTCATTCTCGGCTTCTAATAAATTTTAAAAACATATTGGTCAGCTTGAGATGCCAGTGGCCCTGACATTGGTTCACCCACTTCAGGATCCTATAGAATTATAGCCCCTTGCTATATGTTTTAATAGTAAAATAGTGCCTAGCGTAAAGATGGTAACGTTGCCATACCTGCAGGGCGGATACAATGGCCAAAAGCTCCTTATTATAAACCTGATATTTTGTCTCTGCTGAGAGCATCTTCAGACTGAAGTATTCTACTAGGCGGTCAGCTCCATATTCCCCCTTATGCATGAGGACTGCCCTGATCACCAAATTAGAGGTGTTGGTCTCTACAATGTACAACTTGTTCATGTTTAATTGCTCTAGGATGGGGGCGGTAAAAGGTAGCCTTTTGATTGTTTGTAAGAAACGCTCCTCATCTTCTCCCCATTAAAATGAGACTTGACCAGTCAGTCTGGTTAATGGTGAAGCCACCTTGGAAGACTCTTGATGAAACAGCGTAGGAAGTGCACCGCTTCCTAAAAACCTTATTCCCATTCTGTCTTTAGGGGCGGACCACTCCTCCACACTTTCAGCTTTTCCGTGAAAACAGCAGTGCCATCTTTGAGTATGACGTTTCCCAAAAACAATACCAAGTCCTTGTAAAATTCATATTTTGAGTGCTTCAGATAGAGGTTGACCAAAAATCTCCTTAAGCACCTTAAGAATGACTTTCTGATGCTCCTCCTTGGACTTTAAAAAAGAGAATTTTATCCATATATGTGACACAGCCTTTTCCATGAGGTCCTCTAGCGCATAGTTGATTGTATGCTGTAAACCCTCTGAGGCATTCCTCAATTCAAAAGTCATGACTTTATTTGAAAACCCAAAGATGGCACTTAATTTCTTATATTGCTGGTATTTGGGTTCTACAAGCAAATGGTTGAAGGCTTTTATGAGGTCTAGTTTGAAAAGACTTGGCTCCTAACAATCATTTGAGAAATTTTCTAAATCAGCGGAATGGGATATGGGTCATGTTTTATTATTGCATTCAATTTCTGGTAATTTATGCACAGTCCGAGTTCTTTGCTGTCTTTAGATACCAACAGAATGGGGGAAACTACTGGGGATTTGAATGGCACAATCATTCCTCTTTCATCATATCCTTCACATATAAGTTAAGTGCTTCCTCATTGCAAGGTTTACTGGTACATAGGACACCCCATGGAAACTCAGCACTGGGGTTTATTGAAGGAGAATGAAAATGGCCCCTTCAGAAAATTGGCATTGTATTAATTATACCGGAAAAAGTGTTCAAAGCAATAGAACTCCTCGGGAATATTCAATATTATACCAATGGGTTGAAGGGCGTTGATGTGCGACCCAATATTGCCAGCATATATGTGATCCAATACCATCATGGGCTAATCCTTAAGGTGTGGCATGACATGGTGCTCCTCCACATTGAATTAAGTAGAGTACTGGTGCTACCACCGCATGCTAAGGATGATGAGTGAGGCAAGCTCTTTATCAAGCTGAAAAATTCCCAAAATTAAGTGTAAACCTTAGCAGAGTAGGACTTGAGAAAGGATCTTTAACCTTCCAAGGATTTGTGGTATCCTTGATAGTGACAATTTTCCTTTGGGTAATTTTCTACTTTTAACTAAAGTTTCAAATGCTTTGTCTAGGTAGTTCTCAAAGTCCCCATGTCTATAAGGGCCATAGTTTCTCTTTGACGCCAAACTTACCATTTGCACAACAGCGCAGTGTAAAGGGCACAAAAAGAAAATTAAAACACAATTTTTATTCATAGCATTGATGCAGGCCAGAGTAGAATAAAGATTATATGTGGGAGTCATAACTTTAACAGAAAGGGCTAGTGGACCTCAGGGACAGTGTTATCTTGAGTGGAGTCATAACGGAAGGCATCATTCTGGTAGGTTCTGTATGATTGAGTGCAGATGCAGAGACTAACTCATTGTTGCAGTTGCAAAATCTTTCGCGCAGGGTAGGTATATGTCTTTGCTTGGACCAGAGCCAGTCGTTTTTCTCTTATGAAGTAACCAAAATCTCTCCCTCTAAGTTGGGACCAAAGAGGGTTCCGCCATCGCAGTAGGATGTCAGGGCGCAGGTTTTGGAAGAACATCCTGGCAAGTTGAGAGGAGCAATTTTGGCTGCTATGGTGAGAGGGCAAAGTTGTAGGTATATTTGATTACAGACATACCCTCTTGAGATAGCAACAGAAGAGCAGACTTGGCGGCGTCTTGCAAGTTAATGGGCTTGGATGCTCACTCACGAGTTGTGTACAAATGTCCAGTGAGGCTGAGAGAGCTGATTGTGTCTTCAGAAGATTCGTGAACCAGCTGGAGATATTTGGAGGCATAGCAGCCACTACATGGCAATCTGCAGTGTGACATGGTAGTAACTCCTGATGCAGCAGTAAACCAAGCTTGGAATCTAATGTTAGTGAAATATTTGTGCATTACACTCATTTCTATGCAGAGAGGGAATGGAGGTAATTGGTCATAGAGGCTGGAGCAGTTGTGTGGGCTGGCATCTGATAATGGGATGGTAAAAGCCTCTTGGCTTTCCTGAGAAGACACATAGTTGAGAAAATAACCAAGAGGAGGGTGGTGGTGAGTTCATACTAAGTTGGTAAGAATCTTCCACATGGTTTATCCAACATGTTCTGAGCCAGAGAAAACAAGCTTTAGGAACATCATATAATGTGATGGATGGGTTCTCTCCACTTTGCAACAAAGCACTTTTGGAGTATTGCCCAAATGATGATCTATAGAATCATTATCTCACTGGAGAGAAGGTCCCTAGTCTGAGGGCTGCTGTAGATCTAGCAAAAAAATCCCTGGAAAAAGGTGAGCACTATGCTGTTGGGAAACTAACAGGGACTGTCTGCTGGAAAGTGAAAACAAGGCCTTGAGGGCCTTGTCCAGATCAAAAGGGGTGATATATTTATGTTCAATATAATAAATACAATAAATGTCACAGAGAAAATATCAATTAAGTTTCGAAGTTAAATTTAAGTTTTTTTATTAAATAAACTAGGAGACAAAAGTTAAGATATTAACGTTCATTAAAAGTTTTAATAGGATCGGCAGCCTGGCCTCTACTATGAGCATCTTGTGGTTTGGGGCCATTATGGCGGAATCTAATATTTCTGTATTATAGCAGGCTCTTCTGGACCCTTTTTAGATACTATGTGATTTCTCAAGGCGTCAAATGAACTTTTTCATCTTTGGAAAATGTTTTTATTTAATTTAACATTGGTTTTGAGTTAAATTAAATTTGCAGACTTTTGCTAAATGTAAATTCATACTCTCTCAAGATCGCTGTTTTATCATAAATCCAAGGGTTCAATCTTCTATATCTGTCTTGGTATTCTTTCAAGATAATATAAAGCATGTGAAATTCAAAAACTCTTTAACCATCACAAGAGAGACATTGAATTATCAATCAGCATACCATTTCCAGTTCCTAGGGGTTGTGGATATATTATTCACAACTCTGAGCGGCAGGCTTAAAACTGGTAAGGATATAAGGGTTTCTAATCTACGTTTGGGGATCAGAAAGTGGTGGTAAGCTGACGTAAGTAATCGTTGATACTAATTATGTCCATATCTCCTTGTAAAACATGTGCCATTATTTTAAAAAATTCTCAGTACAGCTTCATGTCAGAGGTCATTACTATAACCAAGTTTAATTCTTATAAAATACCACCCCTACTTACAGTGGGCCTCCTGGGTGAAGCAGTCGACAAATTCTGCATGGTTTCATCATGTTGAAACCCAATAATGATAGAGTCAGCCTAGTAAAAGCCATCTTCTCAGTTCCCCTAGAAGCGCTTTAATATGATCTGTTCAACCTTTTGGTAAAACATGGAACTATCCTCCAATTAAAAAATGACTTGGTTTGTGCTATCAACTTGAATGGTGGAGATTAACAGCTTAGACTTATCTCAGCCTGATGATCCCTCCATCATAAGCTTAGACTTTATAGAAAATCCTAAACATGGTTGTTTTTTTCTTAAATGGCTAGTTTGCTAATGGATACTTACTCATCCCTCATGGAACCACGCGTTCTTGGCACAAATGGGGGCTCTCTGGTTTTAGGAAGGTCAGATCAGAGAGAGGAAGTGGTAATGTGAAAATGGTGCCCTTGTCATTAATAGCCTTATGAGAAGGTAATCCTGGCGCATGGGCATTAGGGTAATTATAAGATCTTCAAGGCTAGACATTTGCTGTAAAGGCAATTTCTTCACCTTTGGAGCTGTTGCTGGAGGTGGTGTCAGACAATTAAAAGTCTGATACTCTGATAAGAGTGAAATGGTATATAATACTGACGAAATCGGCCTTAAGCCCCTGGCTGATTCTTGGTGGAACACCTTGAAAGAGGGGCAACACTTACCAACACTTTTTGGGCAAATAGTATGAGTTCAGGTAAGCAAATTGCACCAATTTATATGGCGAAGTCTGAGGGGAGCCCATCGAAGGTTCCTCCTTGACCCACTTCTAAAATAATTCAAGCACCTACACCTTGAACACCCCCTTTTATAGCCTTGGAGGGGTCTCACAAGGTGCAACTATTTTCCCTCATGATGATTGGCTCAAGTATATATAATCTTTACCTCACAGATATGTCATATCTACGCTTGACCCTCCATTGGCCGCTCCAAATAAAGAAAGTCAAGATTTGAGAGCTCTGATAGGTCAAACACCCATTGTTCCTAAATAGGCTCTGTCAGATATTTGCCCTCCCAGCTGAAAAATAAGAATGTTGTAGGTCAAATTCAGCCAAAGAGAGGAAATGTCAGCCATTTGCAAGTTTCCAATGTGGTTAAGAGTTCTTTTATTAATAATGAAAATAAGGAAGTTGAGAAAATCGGCCAAAAGTCCCTGGTTAATTTTTGGTGGAACCCCATTAATCGGGGTAACACCAGTTTGAAACCTGTATGGGCACTAGCTATTAAATTAGCCAGTCAGATTACTCCAAACTCACTATGGACCTTAGGGAAATCCTCAGAAGGCACTCCCCTGACCCCAACAAAGTCCTCTAACGCACCTGTGTGGGGACCCCCCTTTTTCTATAGGCTTGGCAGGGGTTCCCAAGGTGCAATAAATTTCTTAGGAGGTGATTGGCTAAAGTACATAAAAACGTTACCTCACAAGTACATCTTAGCCAAACAAAATTCCTCTTCTTTCATTATGCTGCCTTGAAACAAATTCCTGAGTTGAAATACACTATTCCTGCATATTTCCTAATTCAGACTAGGTTGAGCTATTACAACATATTTCCAAATTCCCCCTCAACCCTCAATTTACTTTAAATACTAAATAGTCAGAGGTCGAGAGGCATAGTTAAAAAATTGTATCACGTGTATAATAAAATTCATAAGAATCCAATTTATTATTAAGCGCTTTATATTTAACCCTATACTATTAAAAAATAATTGTGAAAACCAGCTGGCGGAATGCACCAGTAAGCAAAAATAAGTTAGTTTCCACAGGCTTAAAGCCAATAATGAAGTAAAAACCTAAAACACTTCAAGCCTCAAGTGAAGTAAATAGTGAGTAGTGCAATCATAAGAAGATTTGCGCTTACCCCTCACTTCTTCCATTAATAGCTTCATATAAAAATCTAACTTTTTTCTATATCAGTTTTTATCATTTTTAGTATAAGTGGTCTGGGACTTTCCCTGAATTGATTAATCTGACAGTAGAGAGTGCTACATCTCCTGCTGAATTCTTGTTGGAATTTTAGGTAAAAAATGCACCAGTGATAACAAAAAACCCGAAAAATCCAACTGGTGGTGCTCACTACAGGAGGCCCTGTACACCACAAAAACGCTTACTACAATGGAGTCTGGTTGGGAAATTATCCTCACAACCTCCCCGTCAAAATTGACCCTAGGCTAAAACTTATGGAACACCAGCTAGCCAGTGCTTTGTATCACTTTAAAAGGCTTGAGCAGCACTCCATTACAAAATCCCCTTTTAGAGATAAGTTCAACCCTGGTGAGGACAGTATTGCCTTCTTATTTATATATGAATCTGGTATGGAAGAAAAAATTAATTGACAAAATACTTAGTACATCCTTCTCTTCTTGAGTAGCCTAGCTCAAGAAATAATGGTTCCCACCATGATCAACTTCAGCACCTGGTCGGAGTTTAAACAAGCGCATATTGAAGAATTTGGTTCCAAGCAGAGTTTACAAAGGCAAAAACAGGCCTTTATGTGCTTTGGCCTGCAAAAGGGAGAATCAATCCCCTCTTTTGTTGAGCGGTTCTATAGGGAAGCGCAACCTCTATTGCTAAAATGCTATCTCTTGATGACACCATTGCTGCCATTATGAGCAGGTTGTCTTCTCGCCATACTATAGACCAAGATCTTATCTCCATTTCAAATCCCCTGGTTTGGACCATTGATGAGTTTTCAATTAAAGCCCCACCTGAGGAGGCTATGTTGACCCCTATTATGGTTACCATCCCGAGGCCAGCACCTGCAGTACAGCTCAAACCTGATCTTCCTCTGCTCTGCAAATCTGACGTTCCTAATCTAGCAAGTCAGAATGCATCCTCGTCAATGAGGCAGCTCATCCTGCACCCACCTTGTAGTGAAGATCATCTTTTGCCATACAAACAGCCTCACCAAGTGATTAAAGAGCCAAAACCCTATCTCATATGACATTCTCCTCCAACAACAATGGTCTTAAGGACCTGGTCACTAAAACTAAATCACCTGGCTCCTCATGGTACACCACTGCTGATAAACACAAAGCTGGCGTAGTTTTAGCATTCACCCCCATGACGCTCTTATTAAGCCAACTTTAATTAAAAACATGTAGCCGTGAGCCAGCCTAAACCCCCTACCTTGAAGGTCGAAAAAGAGCAATGACAAATACAGCGCCTCTTTCAAAAATGAGTAGGGTTGAGGAGCGGCCTCAAGGTCTCTCATACAAAGAGGGTTGCCATGAATTAACCCCAATCCTAGGGACCCTCTAATGTGCATTGAAAACCCCTCCAATGATGAATCTGAAGGGGGTTGTGAAGATGCCAGTCACTATTTCTAGGAGCCTCAGGTGAAGTGGAGGTACCTGACATGGTGAAACCGGAAAGAGTGGGTATGTTAGGATACCCCGCAGAACATATATTTATCAGGTTCTGAGAGGCCTTGAGGCTATTGATACCGCCAGTGACGCTGACCAGCCCATTGCCATAATGATCCAAAACACTCAGAGTGAGTACACAATGCAGTCTATATGGGATAAATTCCCTGAAACTGCTAAACGCCTTGCTTATACTCTCCAGCTGAAGAATGTCCTGCTCTTTCCCCTGTTTGTGGGGAACCTTAACCAAAGTGGAGTTTGTTTTCAACGTAGTACAAGTCGTTGCTATCTTTGAAAATTGATCCCACGTGAACGTTGTATCATCAAAACTCATGATAAATTAAGCTGGCCCCTGACCTTGACTATACTCAGGTGTTTCCACTTCTGGTCCAACCAACACTCACGCTATTGTGACCTACTCATCTTTAACCATCCGATTTGGTAAACTCCTTCTCTAAGCCCCAAGGTGGCATTAGCCAACAATACCTATGACATGCTCATTGGTACCCAGTTTATACTCGACTATGATGGGATTATCAATCTGAAGAAGGGCTATCTCTCCCTGCTTAACTACGAGGTTCCCTAATTTTGGACCACAATGAGATTAATAAAAAGGAATACTCTTGCACAGTTGAGTATCCTTTCTCCGCCTTATCTATATGCTACACAACGGTGGGCGGAATACCAAGACGCTGCCTTAATCAGTAAACGCCCTCAGAGAAATTCCGTTTTATGCAGCTGAAGAGGTGTTGATTAAAGCGGGTGAACAAAAAGTGATTAACCTAAGCTTACCCTGCACATTCCTCAAAACTGCCTGCTGCACATAACTAGCATCAATGAAATCAGTTTAAATAATCTCAAGTATTACCAGGCATCCTAGACTCAGCCTACCAACGTCCTATCAGTATTCTACTGGGGAATCTTACCAGTAAGGACATGGTCATAAAGAAACACCAGGAGATTGGAAAATATTAGCTGATTCTAGTTAAGGAGATTAACCAGGTCCACTGCATTAGTCTTTGTCAGATATGGACATACCTGTTGACAAATCATTATGTACATTGCCCGACGTTCATATCTCTGATGATCTAACCCCTGCAGAGCTTAATACAGTTGATAGTTTATTGGAGTCCTATAGTGACATATTTCCTAAAACTGAGACTGACCATGGTCATATGAAGGGGTGGAGTCATACAATTGATGTTGGGGATGCTAGTCACATCCAATACAAATTGTATTTAAAATCTAAAGTCGAGGAGCACCAGATGAGGATGGAGTCAAACAGCTACTAGAAGCTGGGCTACTGGTATTCTCACAATGCCCACAGTCTTCACCTCTCCTCTTTATAAAAAAGGAAAATGATGGTCATTGGGCTGTATTGGACTACTGTAGGCTAAACAACCTCACAAAGAAGGATAGCTATCCTATCTTTTGCATTGATGAAGCCCTAGCACAGCTCTGGATCTAGGTTCTTCTCATCTATGGACTTAGCCAGCGGATATTGGCAGAAGAACTTATCTTCCAAAGATCAGGATAAATGCGCTCTGATTTGGAGCGAAGGCCTATTCCAGCCCACCCAACTACCTCAGGGGTTGTGAAATGCTCCCAAAACTTTCCAAAAAACCATGGATCGCATCTTACAGGACCTCAAGCTATGTTGCGTCATCATCTAACTTGATGACATCACTGTATTTTCTAAGACCTTTAATAATCAACTTATTCACTTGAAAGAAGACTTTCAACGCTTGCATAAGTCCAATATTAAATTAAAGCCTTTAAAAGCACTCTATTCCAGAATGTTAGATTTTTTGGACAAGCCATTTCACAGGAAGGGATTCCACCTCTCCAAGACAAGGGTGAGACTATATCAAAAATATCTGCTCCTAAACCCCTGCATAATATCCAGGTATTCTTGGGTATGATGGAGTATTACCACCAATTTATCCCCAAGTTTGCCCAGCTAAGTGAGCCTCTTGTATGGCTATTGACTAAAACGTTGGTGGAATTTTAGCCAGATAGATTCCTTTAATGATTAATCGTTGTTTGGGATGAAATAGACCAATCCCGGCGTAATGGCTTATTGAGTGATTTTTGTATGGTTAGATGATTGTATGGTGAGTTGCTCCACAAATTGGGTTGAGCTGAATCTATATATTCCACCGAGCTTGGAAGTTAGTATTTAGAGGAGCCAATTGCTGGTTTGAAATGGTATAAGGGTCATCAGCGACTATTAGCTGAGAATGATACTTTTGGTTTATTTAAGTAAATGTTGGCAGAACCTGATAAATTTGAGTACAAGGCGGCTGAGGTTGTTTCTGGCGCCTAATAATTTAATTGACAATATTAGTTTTACATGAGATGTCACCTAAGGAAGGCGAAATCCTGAGTAACTGACTAATAAGAGTTGAAGCGTGTTGTCAGCGAGGATCTAAATTATTCCAAGTCAAAGCGAGCTACCAAAGTTGTTTACAGTGCATTATTAGTAAGTTAAAATCAATAATATTTAAATAATTAATTTATATGGCTCACCGGCGACTCAAGGCCAAGGAAGAGCCAAACCTAATATTTAGTCATTAGAAAGGATGGGGCGAGAGAGTTAACATCAGGGAAAAGAGAAACGCATCAGAAGGCTAAAAGAGTGACTGGCTGGAATAAAAAATGATGAACTGATAGGTTGGTGGTGGGCGCAGTAGCCCTTTTGTAAATAGTAAAAAAACCTGGCGCTTCTCTTTTAATAAATATTTCCCTTTGGCTATTCTACTTTTTGATTTAAGTTTATATTTATTTCATTAGTTGGGGATCAGGCTGGGAGGATCCCCAAATGGTGCAGGCGACATGCCAAGGGTTCAGCCGGCGCTGCTGGCCCCATCGCCTAAGGCAAAAAGGCAAGGGATGGCCAGTCTTCATACTGGTTGGCCTGCCAACTAGAAGAGCCACTGTCGTTGGAAAGACAACTTTCCAATAAATGTCCTTTTCTCAATGAGGAGCTTATCAACAAGCCATTTTAGAGCTGCTAAAGCAGTTGTTGCAAAAGCGCCCTATTCTGCGCCACCCTGATTATGATGAACCTCTCCTTCTGTTTACCAATGCCTCTGACTACCCTGTTGGAGCCATTCTAGATAAATTAGATGATAATGGTGTGGATCATCCCGTCTCATATTTCATCAAGACGTTATCCAAGGCGAATGCAATTACGGTGTCACTGAAAAGGAGTGCCTTGTAGTCATGATGGAAGTAGATTATTACTTCCCTTTTTTATATTGAACCTTTTTTCACTGTGATAGCTGACCATGCCTCCCTGAAGTGGTTACAATTTATGAAAGAACCCACTGGGCGGTTGGCTCTCTAGGCCTTAAAGCTCCAACATTATAATATGCAGATTGAGCACTGAGCTGGAACCTGCCATATGAAAGTTGATGGGTTGACTTGGCTGCCTATCCTTCATCTGGATAATAGTGAAGCTGAGAGACTACATGACAACTTATGATCCCTGACGCCTGGGAAGACGAGGATGAACCCATCTAAAAAATGTTAAGCTGACACTCCTGCAACATTAAGGTGGAAAGCGGGAAGTTGTATAAGAAGTAGAGTGAATTTATTGCCCAATCTCCGACCTTTTTAATGAGTTCCCATGATCATAAAATTACATTCTATGCTGAGGCACAATGGAGTGTGCAAAATTTATTAGTGGGTGAAGAATAGGTATTACTGGGAGGGAATCATGGAGTCCATCATCGAAATGCTGGATGCCTGCCTAAACTTCTAAGAAGCAATTTTGGCTACAAACCCGAGTATCAGTACCAACCCATCACACCTCAACAACCATTTCACACAATAAGATTGGATGTGGTAGGTCGATACCTCAGACTACCAGCGGAAATCACTATATCCTGTTAGGTATTGATCACTTCACCAAATGTATTGAAGCGGTTGTTCTTCCTGCCCAGACCGTCAGAGCTACTGCCAATTTCCTCCACAACATAAATTCCCAGGCATGGTTGTCCCCAGGTCCTACTGCGTGAAAATGGAAAAAAATCACCTTAAAGTTGATAAAGCTTTTAGCTACTTCCATGGGGAAGCAGAAAATCTTCTCAGTCCCCTACATCCCCTCCACAAATAATACTGTGGAAAGAGCAAATGGAGGCCTGGTTTCTATATTACAAAAGATGGCCAGCTCAGATCCCCTACACTGGGATTAATTCTTACCTAATGCCCTCATGGCCTACCATATCAGCTACCATTGAATCCTTAAAATGTCTCCCTTCCACATATTATATGGTTGTGAACCAGGAGTACAAGCCCTGCTAGCAAAAGTCGTCTTCTCTGGTAGTACAGATGATCCTGATAAAGCCCTGAATTTATTTCCACAACGTATCATCCAGCTGCAATCAGATGCCATGTGTTAAAATTTGGTGGAATGAATGAGATACGCCATAAGGTTGTTGCACATGGACAATACCACTGAGAAATAGAACGGACATTATGGAGATCGTCATTCCTCAGAACACACTCAAATATATATATATAGTAATATGGAGCAATGGCCCCAACATCACTTCTTTATTTAACGTAATATATTCAGCGGATCCTTGCTGTTCCATTCTCTCTATTCTTATAACAATCCTCATCCTTCAATTCTCTGATATCACTTATATCTCAGCGACTTCAGCTGATATTGACCCTTTGGCTTAGACTATTTTGTTACTCCATATTCTTATTGGTTCTGACAGAGTTCACCATTTATTAAAATCACGATTGACTTAGTTTGAAGCAATTTACTAAATACTTGTTGTGCATCAACATCTCCTAATTGCATTATTTGTAAGTGGTCCAATAATCATCCGTTTGGACCCATTATAGCTTCATCCTAAGGCATTTGATATTTGTACTCTATAATTATTATCAGCTAATTCTACCCATTCTTCCATAATGACTTAGCACTCATCATCCAGTCATATCAGAATCACAACATTACTCCCCTTGACTGAACAATAAGGATTTTACTGCGTATACGGTGGGAGAAATTCTCATGCACTCAGTTAATAATCTGACCGCTCGCTGTATCCTTGATGGTATAGGCATCAACACCTGATGTATCAATAACTTTGAATGGAAATTTAAATAGTGGACAGCTTGTATTTCCGCTCAAACCCATGTTGATCATGAGATATAACCATATCGCCATCTTTGAACTGAGCAAATCCACTACAATATACCTGGTCAGCAGCCTGATACTTGATCTTCTTGGCTAAGCTGAAGGAGTATGCTTTGGTTTTCAGCTTGATCAATGAGTCCGCATGGTTATCCAAATATCGGTGGGGATCCATTATACCAGTGTCTTCCACGCATGAATAAAGCAGAGCTGGAAGGGCAGGGTGTCAATCATATAGTTTCTGAAAGGGGCACTTCCCTGTGGTGGAATGGAAGCTGATGTTATAAGCAAAGATGGTGGTGGAAAGGAGAGAGCTCAAATCAGAAGGTCAATCTGTTATCAACTTCCTGAGTACGTTCACTAAAGTCTCATTGACCCACTTGATTATTCTGGTGGAATTAAGGTGGCATGAGGTTTTTGAAACCTATTAGGGCTTGAAAATGACATAATCATGGGAAAAAATACCAAGGACAAAGCTGCATGTCAGGAGGCAAAGAAGGTGAAGTTAGCAGGCCTTCCTGACTTCATACATACCTTGTAGCAACTCTGGGTGAAGGCGAGGTACACCCAGGTGGCCCTAGGGATGTAAGAGAAGTTTGGCCCTGTATAAAAGCAGGTGCATTAGAATGAACTGGCTTTTTGATAATAAAAACGCTTATCTTCAGCTTCTCAATGAACAGGATCTTAAAACCCGTTTTGATTTTCGAAAATTCCAGTTCAGATCTGCCTCTCCTACAACCAATAACCTGAGTTTGGTTAATTACCAAGTATAGTTTAAATCCTAATGGAAGTGTGCGCTTATTGGTGCACCTCAACTTAAACCAGCTTCCATCAATTAGGTTGTTTCCCCCAATTCCCTAAATCCTTTTCCTTGAGACCAATCTCTCTTGTTGGTCGACTTATCTCATAATAAAGCCCTTCTCTAGTACACCTTTTTATCTAGGTTATCTTTAACAAACCTGTTCACAGACCTCTTTATGTAATGGATCAAGAGGCACCTGATCTGCACATTGGTTTGGATCAGATGGGAATCAATCCAAATGTGGCCCTGACTCAATGGTCATTGAGCTCAGTAAGTTTGGAACTGGGCAAAATTGCTATCCCGAGTCTATATCACCTCCATGGAATGACAACAGGCTTATTCAGGGTGTGGATGGTGATCCAGTGGGATGGCGAATCTTCGCTAACAATTTGGTAATCAGGGCTTGGAAGAGTCTAACTATAAAAGAAAGCTTATTTGATATTTGCAGTGCACTATTTAAAAGAAGACGTTGCAGCCCTGTAGGGCATTTGCGTCTTCTATGAGGAATTCAAAAATAAAGGATATTAGCTAGTTTAGATAAGATAAGTTTTATTTTAGTAATTAAAGAGGATCAAAACTTTTCTTTCTCGTTGCAAACACTTTTGCAACCCATTCAATTCAAGACTAAATCTAGTTTGATAATCTCATAGAGGGGATTAGTCTGCGCCCATGTCAGGGAGCAGTTGGGCAAGCAAGGCAAGAGGAGCAGACGGAAGGCCCGCGGCCTCTAACGTTTGAAAACGCCCCAGAGAATCCAGCGGAATAGAAAAAAATCTAAAAAAAGTGGCGGTCACAATTTCCCCGGAGATACTCATGTGGCAAGCATGATGCAACCAGTACATTAATACGCCACATTCCCAGCCACTTTCGTCGGTGGAATTTGGAGTCTGTGTGTATCTGGACATCCAAAATATGGCCCTATGGGAAAAATTTTGTGAAGATGTACACAAAATTTTCCCAACCGCGGTGTACGTTGCACCTCACTCCATGTCACGCGGTTGGCTGGACCTAGGTTTTGAAAGCAAAATAGCAGCAGACGAGGCTGCAGCGGTGTGTGTAGTGGTCGACCTCCCCGAAGGGCAACGGGTCATCGAAACTAAATGCACCAGATGGACAAAATCAAACCAAATTTTCCTCACGTTTGACTTTTTGCCTACTACGGTAAAATGTGACATTTTGGAGCAACACCTGAAAGATGGTCTCACCATATATGGCGAAATACAATCTTTTGAAATGCAACGTTTCACGCTGATGCCACACCTGTGCACCGGCAAAGCCATCACAGTTCTGACCCCAACTGAGGAGATCGCAAAGGACCTAACCCAGATCCTGCACTCCACCTTTATTGACATCGCAAGCACACCACCCACCCATTCTGGGTAACCGTGGACAGCGTGCCCCCCATTTGCACCCACTGTGACGTGTTCAGCCATAAGGCACATGCATGCCCCATTAAAGAGGGCGTTACATTCCAAGAGCACCCCTCGGCGGCCATGGCCAGCAGAGAGGTGCACTACAATCAACCGCAAGCACCAAAGAGGCTTTCCCGTGGGGAGCACAAGGCTGCTACCTATTGGTAAAGCCCATCTCCCCGCAGGAGTGGAAAAAGCCAAGCAGGCCCATAGGACTGCGGCCAAGGAAGCGGCCAAGGTCACCACCACCATCCCACACTCACAACGCCAGGAGGACATGGAGACCTTCGTGGTGGAAGCAACTTGGGAATCCATCACCCAATCAGATTGGGAGGCCCAAGCCAAACGGGCCACTCAATCTGAGGATCCAATGGGAGATTTGATCTCACCCAATCGCTGCACCCAAGCCCCGGTTGAAACTGACTTGGGACCTATCCCAATCAAAAAATTTTTTTGCCCCACTCGACGGTGCACCGAACTTATCCGCACCGCAAAAAATTCATCCAACGTCGGGAAAACAAAAAGCGAAGGCCAAAGCCAACGTGACTTTTTCCACAAAAATTAACAAAAACCCCAATAGCGTTGCTGCTAATACCCGCGCTGCTGTGAAAGCCCGTGGGGACCTGGGAGAGGCTGGTGGGCCAGGGGGCCCACCCCCTCACACCTAAGGTGCAATGGGGGAAACCTTCACTCTAGGGATGCTGAATATCGCTGGACTCAAGGCCTCCTCATCCCGGGCTAGGAAACTGAGTTTTTTACAAAATAATTTACCTGTGGATATCCTGGCCATCCAGGAAACCCACTGTCCACGAGGTTCCGAGAATGCTTGGAAAACAATGCTCCTACCATCCCTATCCTTTTGGTCGAAGCACTGTGGGGTGCTAATTCAGAAAAACAATTTTAAAAATTTACATCTTCAGAAACATTCCTAAATGACCGAGTGCTCATTGTCACCTTCTCATGGGCCAATGTTGCACACACAATCATCAACATTTACGCCCCAAACGGTGCACAAGAGCATCAGGAATTTTTCTTGTTGGTCAAATTCCTCCCGCTACCCCCGATTCTTTCCTAATCGGTGACATGAACTGTTGGCTAACCTCACCAATGGACCGGTGGCCGCCCTCACCCCATGCCCCACAGGGTCACATAGAACTACGCGTTCTAAAAGCCACCCTTGGGTTAATGGATGCGCTGCCGCGACATGCCCCACTGCTCAAAAACATGACGCGTCCCCACGTCCACAATGGCCAATTAAGGTCCATGACCCGCATCGACCTTATTCTAACACTGGCGAAATTCCAACCCCACATCTCCCACTTCAAAACAACGAGAATGGAATTCTCCAACCACCGACTGGTCTTGATAACATACCACTTACCTGTCACAGTTGCAAAGGCCCCACATTGGTGCAAAATCCGCCCCCCAGAGCTTGCGCCACCAGGATTTTCTATGTGGGTGGAAGAGGCAACTTTGGCAAAATTGTTTGTTGCACCATTTTGCGTGGACCCCATTTCCACATAGGCAACTTTCAAAAAAGACACCATCCGCCACTATCACCATCTCTCATCCAGACGCTCATGAGCCACATTGGCGGTTATATCACGCGCACTGGCAGAATTGGCCCACTTGGAGTCCAACATTCCAGCCTCAGGATATAACCCTGCATGGGGCCAGAAGTGGGCGGAGGCAGCAGCCCACCTCAACACACTTGAAAGGCAACACAAACATCGGGTTTGTGTCCAATACAGGGCCACACGCATCACTAAAGGTGACAAGTGCACCGCATACTTCTTCAAAAATTTTTTGCACTATGCCAGAGCGTGGCCTGCACACAGGTGCGAAGATAGGATAATTCTATCGTGGACACACTGGCTGAAGTGGCAATTGAAATGCAAAGATATTACTCCGAGTTATACCGAGCTGAACCAATTCAGCCAGCCGAAATGGCAGAATTTCTTGACAGAGCTCATATCCACACCATTTTCTGATACCCGGAAATAATGAATTTAATTACTCTGAATGAATTATGGACTACCATTCGCGGTGCGCCAAACTGAAAATGCCCAGGCCCAGATGGCATTCCATATGAGTTCTACAAAAAATATTTTAAATACATATCCCCATTGCTGCTAGCCTCACTCAACCAAAGCCTGTTGGAAACGTGCCTCCTACCAGGAGGACATGAGGCTTTTACAGTCACACTCTTCAAGAAAGGGGATAGGCTAGACTTAGCCAACTGGCGCCCCATTTCTATAACAAACACAGACACCAAAATTTTAACAAAAATCATGGCTAACCGTTTAGGGACTGCAGCAACTGCCACCATCTCTCCAGAACAATTCGGTTTTATCCCCAGAAGGTCGATTTGGGATAACGTGCACTCTGTGGCTAATGTGTGTCAGTCCACAGCCTTTGGGGCGCTTGTATTCTTGGACCAACAAAAGGCCTATGATAGAGTAAACTTGGAATACCTTAGGGCCTGCCTCCAACAATTCCGCCTACCTCCCTGCTTCATTACTATGGGTGATGCTGCTCATGAAATCTGCAACAATGGCTGTGCGCGGCCCAGGTTTCCTAATAGAAGTAGTCCATCCTCAAAGGGGCTTGCAACAAGGGGACCCCCTAAGCCCACTCTTATACAACTTCAGCCTTGACCCACTACTGCGAAATGTGAATGCCCAACTCACTGGGGTCCATGTGCCAGGCCAAACCCCAGTCAAGATGATGGCATTTGCAGATGATTGCGTGGTGGGGGTGTCTAATAAAGATGCACGCGCGCTTGAAGCCCTCATCCAGGAATATTCCCGGGTAAGCAACGCGGCACTGAACGCCTCCAAAACTGAAATCATCCTCCTTGGTCAGTTTCAGAACTGCTGGGCCCCAGCAAGTAGTTCCCAACCCAGCCAGCTGCTCGCCCAAGTCCACGCCTTACTAACTCAAAACACACCGCTCCACTGGTGCTCCCCTTTGTGCCGCGACCTACCATAGGACCGGTACGCCATCTGGGCGTGTGGTTGGAGGCAGGAGGATACGCGTCAGCAGTAATGGAGGGCCATATACTGGACAACGTGACGAAGCGAATCGCCTCTCTCAGAGCCCACCCTACTACCCTCACTGGCAGGGTTGTTCTTGCCAACTCTATGCTCCTATCCAAAGTCTGGTTTGGAGCCCACGCCATCCCCTTCTCCCCAAGCTTCTTCAAATCCCTGTATGCTTTGCTACAAGGTTGGCTTTGGTCAAGCCGCCCTCCACCAGTACGGCTAGAGGTCATGTTTGGCCCTCATCATCATGGTGGCATGGGCCTACTTGACTTCAAAGCCCATGCCGCCAAGATCCTAGGCACCTGGATTGCGGCCATCACTGCTCCTACACTCCCATCCCAACACTGGTCCCGCGCGGCCCGCTCCAACTTCTCCTGAGCCTTGGGCCTCAACAATCCATCAAACCCCCACTCCCTGATGAAATACCTCGCATCACACACATCAGCCACAGGTCCTCACGGGACCAAAACCCACTACAAACGAATCCTACTCTTCATGCGAAGCGCAGAGTGGAGAATTCGTATTAGTGGACATACAACCCGAAGAGGCCGCCCCTCTCCTCAGTTCACACAAGAGGTACAGGGGCTACCCATCCATGATGGCGTGATCCCCACTCGACCCCAAGTCCTATCCAGGGTGGACTACCTGGACATGATGGACATCCCTTATTCCACTGAGACCCAAAAGACTATCTGGAAATACGCACACCATCCTCTGTTGCAGCCATAAGTCCGTTCCCATGTGTGGCGCTGCCTGAGGCGGGTGTATCGTACAGCTGAGCGCTCTAATGCTTTACACTCATCCTGTGTCGTGTGTGGCCAGTATGGAACGCTGTTTCACCGCCTGGAGAAGTGCCCCACCTCTAAAATAATATGGCGCGAAGTCCAACGTCTGCTAGGCCAGGATCAAACACATCCCTTCAGTCTGTCAAGAGATATGTTTGCTTCATCAATGGCCTCCCCCTCCCACCCTCCCTTCGTGCTCTGATGGTTGCAATCGCCATGTGGACTATCCACACGATTGTCTTGGATGCCATCGCCGGATCCATCCCCACCCTCCCTGAAGCTTTCCACAGATTCCGGTCTCATTTGGTGGATCACTTTCAAGCGTGGATGTTTGGATATCTCCCACCACGTCGCCGGCAGCTGGTCTCCTCCTGGTTCCCAGTCTGGTTCATCAAATCAGACCCCTTCCTCCACACGTGCTCAATAGTGGCTACGCCCCTACACGTTCCCTCCCCTTCCCATAAGTGGCGTTCCCGCTGGCAACAAGAGATAGCATCGCTTCTCTGGGGTGCCTCACCTGGTACTGAGTTTTGTCTCGTCTGAGTCATATTCGGAAGTGTCCGTCCCTTGGTCAGCCTTCCCCGCAATAAATTTATAGTAATTTAAGAGGATCAACTTTTCTTTCTCGTTGCAATCACTATTGCAACCTATTCAATTCAAGACTGAATCTAGTTTGATAATCTCACAGAGGAGATTAGTCTGCGCCCATGTCAGGGAGCAGTTGGGCAAGCAAGGTAAGAGGAGCAGGTGGAAGGCCCGCGGCCTCCAACGTTCAAAAACGCCCCAGAGAATCCGGCGGAATAGACAAAAATCTTAAAAAACTGGTGGTCACGATTTCCCTGGAGATACTCGAATGGCAAGCACGATGCAACCAGTACATCAGCACGCCACACTCCCAACCACTTTTGTCAGTGGAATTCAGAGTCCGCGTGTATCTGGACATCAAAAAATGGTCTTATGGGAAAAATTTTGTGAAGATGTACACAAAATTTTCCTGACCGCTGTGTACATTGCACCTCCTCCATGTCACGCGGTTGGCTGGACCTAGGTTTCAAGAGCAAAAAAGCAGCAGATGAGGCTGCAGTGGTGCGCATAGTGATTGACCTCCCTGAAGGGCAACGTGTCATCAAAACCAAATGCACCAGATGGACAAAAATCAAACCAAAATTTCCTCACATTTAACTTTTTGCTACTACAGTAAAACGTGACATTTTGGAACAACACCTGAAAGATGTTCTCGCCATATATGGCGATTTACAATCTTTCAAAATGCAACGCTTCACGCTGATGCCACACCTGTGCACCGGCAAAGCCATCGCAGTTCTAACCCCAACTGAGGAGATCGCGAAGGACCTAACCCAGATCCCGCACTCCACTTTTATTGATATCACAGGGCATACCACCCACCCATTCTGGGTGACCGTGAACAGTGCGCCTTCCATTTGCACCCACTGTGACGCGTTCAGCCAAAAGGCGCATGCGTGCCCCGTCAAGGAGGGCGTCACATTCCAAGAGCACCCCTCAGCAGCCATGGCCAATGGAGAGGTGCATTATGGACCAACCGCAAGCACCAAGGAGGCTTTCTCGTGGGGAGCACAAGGCTGCTACCTATTAGTAAAGCCTATCTCCCCACAAGAACGGAAGAAGGCTAAAGCAGGCCCATAGGGCCGCGGCCAAGGAAATGGCCAAGGCCACCACCGCTATCCCCACACTCACAACGCCAGGAGGACATGGAAACCTTGCAGCAGAAGCAACTCAGGAATCTATCAACCAATCAGATTGGGAAGCCCATGCTGAGTGGGCCACTCAATCCAAGGATCTGATGGGAGACTCGATCTCACCCAATTGTTGCACCCAAGCTCCAGTCAAAACTGACTTGGGACCTATCCCAACTGAATATTTTTTTTTGACCCACTCAATGGTGCACCGAACTCATCTGCATCGCAAAAATTTGTCCGACGTCAGGAAAACAAAAAGTGAAGGCCAAAGCCAATGCGACTCTTTCCACAAAAATCAGCAAAAACTCTGATAGCGTTGCTGCTAACACCCGTGCTGCTGCGAAAGCCCATGGGGACCTAGAAGAGGCTGGTGGGCCCAGGGGCCCACCCCTTGCACCTAAGGTGCGATGGGGGAAACCTTCACTTTAGGGACGTTGAATTGCGCTGGACTCAAGGCCTCACTGGCCCAGGCTAGGAAACTGAGTTTTTACAAAACAATTTACCCATGGATATCCTGACCATCCAGGAGTCCCACTGTCCATGAGGTTCTGAGGAAACTTGGAAAACAATGCTCCTCCCATCCCTATCCTTTTGGTCAGAGCACTGTGGGGTGCTAATTCAGAAAAATTATTTTTCAAATTTGTATCCTCAGAAACATTCCTAAATGGCCGAGTGCTCGTCATCACCTTCTCATGGGCCAACATAGCGCATGCAATCATCAACATCTATGCCCCAAATGGTGCACATGAGCGTCAGGAATTTTTCTCATCAGTCAAATCCCTCCCGCTACCCCTGATTCCTTCCTATTCAGCAACATGAACTGTTGGCTAACCTCACCAACAGACTGGTGGCCTCCATCACCCCACGCCCCACAGGGTCACGTTGAACTATGCATTCTAAAGGCCACCCTTGGGTTAATGGATGCGCTGCCATGACATGCCCCACTGCTCGAAAACATGATGCATCCCCACGTCCACAATGGCCAATTAAGGTCCATGACCCGCATCGACCTTATTCTAACACCGGCGAAATTCCAACCCCACATCTCCACTTCAAAACAACGAAAATGGAATTCTCCGACCACTGACTGGTCTCAATAACATACCACCTACCTGTCACAGTTGCTAAAGGCCCCACATTGGTGAAAAATCCGCCCCCAAGCTTGCGTCACCAGGATTTTCCATGTGGGTGGAAGAGGCAACTTTGGCAAAAAAGTTTGTTGCACCATTTTGTGCAGACCCCATTTCCACATGGGCAACTTTCAAAGAGGACACCATCCGTCACTCTCGCCATCTCTCCTCCAGACGCTCACGAGCCACATCGGCGGTTATCTCGTGTGCTTTGGAAGAATTGGCACACTTGGAGTCCAACATTCCAGCTACAGGATACAGCCCTGTATGGGGCTGGAAGTGGGCGGAGGCAGCCGCCCACCTCAACACACTCGAAAGGCAACACAAACATTGGGTTTGTGTTCAATACAGGGCCACACGCATCACTAAAGGTGACAAGTGCACTGCATATTTCTTTAAAAAAATTTTCACACCATGCCAGAGCATGGCCTGCACACAGGTGCGAAGATCAGATAATTCTATTGCGGATACACTGGCAGAAGTGGCAATCGAAATGCAAAAATATTACTCCAAGTTGTACAGAGCTGAACCAATTCAGCCGGCCAAAGTGGCAGAATTTCTTGACTGAGCTCATATGCACCATTTTCTGATACCCGGAAATAATGAATTTAATTACTCCAAATGAATTATGGACAGCCATTTGTGGTGCGCCAAACTGAAAATGCCCAGGCCCAGATGGCATTCCATATGAGCTCTACAAAAAATATTTCAAATATATATCCCCACTTCTGCTTGCCTCACTTGACCAAAGCCTGTTGGAAATGCGCCTCCTAACAGGAGGACATGAGGCCTTTACTGTCACACTCTTCAAGAAAGGGGAAAAGCTTGACTTAGCCAACTGGCGCCCCATTTCTCTAACAAACACAGACACCAAAATTTTAACAAAAATCATGGCTAACCGTTTAGGGACTGTAGCATCTGCCACCATCTCCCCAGAACAATTCAGTTTCATCCCCAGAAGGTCGATTTGGGATAACGTGCACTCCGTGGCTAATGCATGTCAATCCACAGCCTCTGGGGCACTGGTATTCTTGGACCAACAAAAGGACTATGATAGAGTAAACTGGGAATACCTTAGGGCCTGCCTCCATCAATTCTGCCTACCCCCTCACTTCATCAACTGGGTGATGCTGCTCACGGAATCTGCAACAATGGCAGTGCGTGGCCCTGGCTTCCTAATGGAAGTAGTCCTCCCTCAAAGGGGCTTGCAACAAGGGGACCCCCTAAGCCCACTCTTATACAACTTCAGCCTTGACCCACTACTGCGAAATGTGAATGCCCAACTCACTGGGGTCCATGTGCCAGGCCAAGCCCCAGTCAAAATATTGGCGTTCGCAGATGATTGTGTGGTTGGGGTGTCTAATAATCAAGACGCACGCGCGCTTGAAGCTCTCATCCAGGAATATTCCCGGGTAAGCAACGTGGCACTGAACACCTCCAAAACTGAAATCATCCTCCTTGGTCAGTTTCAGAACTGCTGGGCCCCAGCAATTAGTTCCCAACCTGGCCTATCTGCTCGCTCACGTCCACGCCTTACTAATTCAACACACCGCTCCACTGGTGCTCCCCTTCGTGCCACGCCCTACCATAGGACTGGTGCGCCATCTGGGCGTGTGGATGGAGGTAGGCAGATACGCGTCAGCAGTAAAGGAGTGCCGTATTCTGGACAACGTGACGAAGCGAATCGCCTTTCTCAGAGCCCACCCTACTTCCCTTACTGGCAGGGTTGTTTTAGCCAACTCTATGCTCCTATCCAAAGTCTGGTTCGGAGCCCACGCCATCCACTTCTCCCCAAGCTTCTTCAAATCTTTATATGCCTTGCTGCAAGGATGGCTTTGGTCAGGCCGCCCTCCACCAGTATGGCTAGAGGTCATGTTTGGCCCTCATCATCATGGTGGCATGGGCCTGCTTGACTTCAAAGCCCATTCTGCCAAGATCCTGGGCACCTGGATCGCGGCCGTCACCGCTCCTACACTCCCATCCCAACACTGGTCCTGCGCAGCCCGCTCCAACTTCTCCCAAACCTTGGGCCTCAACAATCCATCAAACCCCATTCCTTGATGAAATACCTCGCATCACACACATCGGCTACAGGTCCTCACGGGACAAAAACCCACTACAAACGAATCCTACTCTCCATGCGGAGCACAGAGTGGATGATTTGTATTAGCGGACATACAACCCAAAGAAGCCGCCCTCTCCTCAGTTCACACAAGAGGTACAGGGGCTACCCGTCCATGATGGCGTGATCTCCATTCGGCTCCATGTCCTATCCAGGGTGGACTACCTTGACATGATGGACATCCCTTATTCCATTGAGACCCAAAAAACAATCTGGAAATATGTACATCACCCTCTGTTGCAGCCTCAAGTCCGCTGTCATGTTAGGCGCTGCCTGAGGCGGGTGTATCATACAGCTGAGCGCTCTAACGCTTTACACTCATCCTGTGTCATGTGCGGCCAGTATGGAACGCTGTTTCACCGCCTGGAGAAGTTCCCCACCTCTAAAGCGATATGGCGAGAAGTTCAACGTCTGCTGGGCCAGGATCAAACGCATCCCTTCAGTCCGTCAAGAGATATGTTTGCTCTATCAATAGCCTCCTCCCTTACACCCTCCCTCTGTGCTCTGGTGGTTGAAATCGCCATGTGGACCATCCACACGATTGTCTTAGATGCCATCACAGGCTCCACCCCACCCTCCCAGAAACGGTCCACAGATTCTGGTCTCATTTGGTGGACCACTTTCAAGTGTGGATGTTTGGATACCTCCCACCATGTCGCCGACAGCTGGTCTCCTCCTGGTTCCCAATCTGGTTCATCAAATCAGACCCCTTCCTCCACACGTGCTCAATAGTGGCTACGGCCCCTTCACACGTTCCCTCCCCCTCCCCATAAGTGGAGTCCCCATTGGCAACAAGAGATAGCATCGCTTCTCTGGGGTGCCTCCCCCAGTACTAAGTTTATCTGTCCTGAGTCATATTTGGAAGTGTCCGTCCCATGGTTGGCCTTCCCCGCAATAGATTTAAAAGTAATTTAAGAGGATCAATCAAAGTCATGAGCTCCACTAGTGAGATTGGTGTGGCGTTGGCGTCATTTTTGGCCCTTTCCTGGTCCCAAATCTTACTACTGATGTGCATTGTTGTGGGAACAGTGGTACGAGGATATGTGGCAATGACGAGACATGACAGTTGGGCTCAGGGATGGGCCTCTGCAGGCCTGTACCTAGTTAGGTCAGAAACATGGCTCTTACTACCCAATAGTTTGTTAAATATTGGCGTGAACTGCCCATTACATTAGATGCAAACCTAATACTTTCTTGTCAGTTTTGTGGGGCCCCAAGAAGAGGTGGTGGTCCCAGGTGGGGAGGAATGGTGCTGCCATGTGTTGACGGTGGTGATGGTGAGCTTCTTGATCACATTTTTGATAAAAGAGGTGTAAGATTGTGTGGTTTAAGACCCATTAGGATGGAGTAACACCAAGGGGGACCTGCATCCCCAAAAGGTTGGGCGGCTTTGCCCATGGAAGCTTTAGAGAAGATCCACCAAGTGGTGTTGAAGATTCATTTTCAGGCGCAGTTGGCTCAAGCAATGGGTGGGGAGACCCCTTTCTCGTTACAGATCGCGCAAATTGTGGAGGCACTACCTCAGAACTTTATGGGTGGGTGCAAGAGTTGGTTGAAGAGATAGGACACCTGCTTGGATCCATGGATGAGTTTGTGGACTGGATTGACCAGGCGGCCTGTCTGGATGAGGCGCAGGATGAGGCGTGGTCGGCTCTGTTGACAGTAGGTCAGGGCCGAGGATCAGTGGAAGAATATGGGTGGATATTATGAACATTGGCAAAAGCAGTGAGAGTCTCAGATTTTCAATCGTTGTGAATGTTAAGACAAGGGCTGCATTTGGACAAGTTGGCCTCCATTGCAGTTGCTAAAGTTCAGTGTTCGTTGGCGGAGGAGATTGCTTTGACAATGCAAATGGAAAGCAATTGGCGTTGGAACGGAACCAGCGAGAGGATTCAATGTCCCTGGGAAGGTTCCAGTCGCCTGTCATTGCCAGGTGAGGATGAGGGGGCTGGTGGAGTTCTCCACAGAATTTTGGGAATATCCATGGGGGATCCCATCAGGGTAGCGGTGAGGAGTTGGGAAGAACAGGCCAGGGTCCCGGGCAGAGCTATAGTCCCTGACCTACTTTATCTGAAAAGTTGCAATCTGAGAATGCTTCTAACATTAGACCTTCTTCTTTTCTTTATCCTAGGCTATTTATTCCGGTCAAGTTATACTTGCATGGTCAGACCGAGAAGGTGCTGGCTCTGGTGGATATAGGGGCTGAGGAAATTATGTGGAGTTTACCATAGCAGAACGTTTGCAGTTGGAGATGAGAAGGGGTCCTTAGGTGTTGTTCGCCAATGTATCAAGAAGAGCCCCATCATGGGTTCTGGAGCCCTTAATTGTTGTTCAGCAGAACCCCTTTTAATTGAAGGAGGGTTTTTGTGCAATCCGGAATCTGGACCACCCCATGGTGCTGGGATGCGATGGTGGCATCGCTTCCAGTCACAGATTGATGTGTTGCATAAACCAATTACCTTATCACCCCATATTGGACCTCAGATGATGTGGAAGATGGAGGTTGGGGCAACATCCCGAGAGGATGCAGGTGCTTAGGGGGAATGCAGAAAGTAGAGCTCCCACCCAAATATAGCGACTTTGTTGACATATTTGGTTCCATAGGAAGTTTGCCTTTTCCCCTACGTTCTTTTGCATTCTCATTTCAGATCAAGGAAGGATCGGAGCTTCCCAGGGGATGCTCGGTCTATGCTTTTGGTGAATGGGCCAGGGAAGTGTTGAAGAGCCATGTGGAGTCAATGTTAAACAAGGGTTTGATTAACCTTTCCATGTCTCCAGTGATGTCTCCAGTGATGTTAGTACCAAAGGCGAGTAGCAATTTACGCCCATGTGTGGATTTCTGATGTTTAAACGCGGTCATAGAGCCAGATCCATATCTAATGCCCCTTTTGGAGGATATTCTTCTGATGGTTACTTGATGCACGATGTTTATGAAGCTTGACCTCACGGATGTGTTTAATCAGATTTTGGTGAGACTGGAGCATCAGCAATACATGGCGTTCAAGTGCCACCTGGGGTGTACCAATATCATGTAATGCCATTCAGGTTGAGGAATGCTCTGGCGGTGTTCTAATGGATGATTGACCATATCCTTGGGGGGATGATTGGATGATACTGTGCTGCTTATATAGACAATATTCTAGAATTCTCGCGGTCCCAGGAGGAGCATGTATGAGATGTTTGGGAAGTTCTGGGGGCGATTGGCCATACGGTTTTAAGGCTGAAGCCCTCCAAGTGTGAGTTCAACTGGAGTTCGGTAATGTT
Source organism: Massospora cicadina (assembly GCA_022478985.1). Lineage (NCBI taxonomy): Eukaryota > Fungi > Entomophthoromycota > Entomophthoromycetes > Entomophthorales > Entomophthoraceae > Massospora > Massospora cicadina. The sequence continues at coordinate 127,892 of JAKSZP010014624.1, read as the reverse complement.
CCTTAGCAACGTGGTATTTGGGAGCATATTGGGAGTGTGTCTGGATAAGCTTCAGGCAGTGCGGGCATGGAAGACCCCACAGATCAGACGGGGGTGCAAAGTTTTTTTAAGAACATTGAACTTCCTTCATCAGTTTATGAAAAATCTTTCCCAGACAGCCTTTCCGCTCACACATTTGACCCAAGACATTCCGTTTGTATGGAGGAAGAATGAAGCTCGGGCATTTGATTTACTAAAGGGTAAGTTACTTACTGCACCTGTGCTGGCCCATCTGGATCCCAGAAAACCCTTCGTGGTCAAGATAGATGCTTTTAATTATGCTGTGGGGTGGTATTGCTTCAGGAAGGGGAAGATGGGTTGGAGGATCCCATGTGTTACTTCAGCCATAAGTTTCTTCTTGCGGAAACAAACTACCCAATATATGACAAGGAACTGTTGGCGGTGATGACAGCCTTGCGTGAATGGCAACATCACCTCCTCTATGCCTGGCATCCTTTTTGATTTGAACGGACCACAAAGCCTTAGAGTACTATCACCAACCCCAAAATGATGAACCAGAGATAAGCCAGATGGCATGTGGATCCGGTCCACAATGATTTCTGGGTGGAGTACAGGCCTCAGGCTTTGAATGTCCTGGCAGATTGGTTGAGTCGAGATGGAGCTTTTATGTATGAGAAGGGGAATTGGAGGAGTTCAACACAGCAACAATGCTCCAACCAGACCAATTCGCTATGGTTGAAGATGGGAGGAGTGTGTTAGTGGAGAAAGTTCGTCAGAAGCAGAGGAGTGCAGAGTTTTAACGAAGGAGAAATCTGAGATGACGGAGGGTCAGCCACACCAAACCATGCGGATTTCATGAAGAGGATTGGGGTGTTATATCTCAAGTCATGTGCATGGGTATCTAACCCATCATTATGATGGAAGGTAATCTGGGCTTCCCATGACCATCTTCTGGCGGGTCACCTGGGAGTAGGGAAGATGATGGATTTGGTACAGTGGGAGTACTTGTGGCCAGGCCTTTGTAAGGGTGTTAGAAGTACGTGTGGGAGTGTTTGGTATGTGTGTAGTAAAAGCCATCGAGAAAACCACCATCAGGTAAGCTGAATCTGCTGCCAATAACGCAGGCCCCTTGGAGTTCAATCAGTGTTGATTTCATAGTGGGATTTTCAAAGGTGCAGAGGAAGGACACGATTATGGTGGTCATAGATAGACTTACCAAATACGCTGAGTTCTTCCCATGCACTGGAAGTTTTTCAGTGAGGGATACGGCAAGGGTTTTCATCAATGAGTTGTTTTCCTGACATGAATTACTTGAGGAGATTATTTTAGACCATGGCCCACAATTCATTTCAAAATTTTAAGCAAGTCTACTGGGAAGTTTGGAAATCAGGCCAGGTCAAACCTCAGCGTACCATCCGCAATCTGAAGGTCAAATGGAGAGGGTAAACCAGATAATTGAACAGTATATGCAGTGTTAAATGTCTTATCGACAGGATGATTGGGTATTGTGGGTCCAGATGGCCCAGTTTGCTTACAACATCCACTCTCAATCCTCAACAAGAATGTCACCGTTTTTCACAAACCATGGACCTAACCCTAAATTGAACAGGGGATCTACGGGTGGCATATGTCAGGGGGCGGATGAAATGATACATACCATGTCAGAAATTAGAAAGATGCTACAGGGAAACTTGGAGCAGGCATTAGCTTGGCAGAAGCAGCATGCAGATCAGCGGAGGGCGCCATATCTGGCGTTTGAACCTGGGGATTGAGTTTTGGAGCAGCCAAGAACTATGCCATTCCAGTCAAGAGTTGTAAGCTGGGTCCAAAGTTTTTGGGCCCATACCAGATCATCTGAGCCATTAATCTGGTCGCTTTTAAGTTGAGTTTTCCAGTGGGTTCCAGAGCCCATCCGGTGATTCACACTTCCTAGCTACAGGATTTTGGGGGTGAGGGGCCAGAGCGCCCCAGTCCGCTGAATCAGAGAAGGGGAGATGCCAGAATAAAAAGTGGAACGGATACTGGATGCCAAGTGGGTGAGAGTCCGACAGCAACTGCTGGTGAAGTGGAAGGGCTATCCAGTAGAGGACGTGATGTGGCAAATGATGGAGTACTGTGTGCAGTGCCTAGAGAAGGTCCGGGAGTTCTGGTCTTCACAGGGGGGTGATACAATGGATCAGGAGGCACCTGATCCGTACATTGGTCTGGATTGGGTGGAGTTTGATCCAAATGTGGCCCTGACTCAATGGGCATCGAACTCTGTAAGTTTGGAACTGGGCGAAATCGCCATCCCAAATCTGAATCACCTCTGCATAATGACGATGGGCTTATGTGGGGCATGGATGGTGATCTGGTGGGATAGCAAATCTTTTCTTATGATGTGGTTGGGGCTTGGAAGAGTCTAACTAAAGAAGAAAACTTATTAAACATTTTCAGTGCACTATTTAAGGGTAGACGTTGCAGCCCTGTAGGGCAGTTGCGTCTTCTATAAGGAATTTAGAAATAAAGGATATTATCTAGTTTGGATGACATTAATTTTATTTTAGTAAAAATTGAATCAGATCAAAGTCATGAGCTCCACTAGTGATCTCGGTGTGGCGTTGGCGTCATTCTTGGCCCTTTCCTGGTCCCAAATCCTACTACTGATGTGCAGTGTCATGGGAGCAGTGTTATGAGAATATGTGGTAATGATGAGACATGGCGGTCGGGTTTAGGTATGAGCCTCTGCAGGCCTGTACCTAATATGGTCAGTAACATGGCTCTTACTGCCCAATTCGTTTGTTGAGTATTGGCGTGAACCCACCCTTTACATCTTTGAGGAGGTCTTGTGCAACGTTAGCGAATTAATTGTAACAACTGTAAATCTCTCCTCTATGCACCATTAGGACACCTAGGTTCTCTCCAACCTGGGTCGCCAATACACCACCACCCTGAGCACCGCATGGTCATATTTTGGTTTTTACCCCTATTGATAATTATCTTTGACCTAAGTTATTACAGATCTAGCACCATCTGCAGGGCTCTAGTAACTTTATAACTAAAGACTAGTTCTCTGGCGTTGGCCTTGTGCACCATGCATTACCACGCTGGGAACAGAAATGTTAAACACTCTCCTTGTATTAGTTGACCAACCTCTTTCTTTTATGTACATGAACTTTTTCCATGTGGGACTTTCACAAAGTGCAAATGGTGTGCATCAGCTGTTGGCCATGGCCGTATGGGGCTCACCACTGTTTACTTTTTTCCCAAAGGTTGGGGCATCTCAGCATTATTTTTGCTACCTCTGACTGGAAAGTGCCCAATCTTCATGCTTTTACTCAGTAGATACGGATGCTTAATGGTCTGAGAATTGAGATTCCCGATCTTCCACTAAAGATTATAATATTGATTCAAAAAAATGAGGTTTTCTTTTGCATCGCGTTCAGATGGTGCAGGCGGTGTCCTCGATGGTGGGTCTGGGAAAGATGGCCTTGGAAAACGTTGGACAACCCATTGCCAAAATGGGAATAGGGTCTTTCACACCCAAAAAGGCGTTTTATAATGGCTTGCCAAATATATAACTTAACCATATTTATTATCTTATGGCTCAGATGTGGGACCCATTTCTGTGTATCTTTTTCCCCAGAGAACCCTCGCTTGACCACCACAATGATTATCGGAACCCAGGGGTGGGGAAGGAGTTACAATTACAATATAAAAACGTTTTGCAGTTGCTGAAGATATGGTGGGATAAGTGGCTTCAGTAGTAAGAGTGGCCAAATATTCCTCTCCATTCTTTGATGCAAAATTGTACCCTGAGGCATGTTAGAACCTGAAGAAGAGTTTGTTGGCAAAGTATTGGCGCTGTCTGCTATGAATAAAGATCATTTAAAATAATTTTTTATTAACTATTACCATTTCATCCCCTTCAAGTAAATTAGCATTACTATTTTGGTGGATACTGAAGCCTCTGAGAACTTTATTGACCAGGACCTAGCCGACTAACTTGAGCTTAGTTACTTACCAGTTGGTATGGTTAGGGAGGTTCTAAAGGTATTCCCACCATGAATGTACTAGGGTTAGTGGATTATAAAGTTGAAAATTATCTTGTCAGACCATTTATGAGCAATCAAAACCTTTTTATACCCTATTACCTTGGGAATGGAATGATGGCGAAAGTTTAACGTCAGGACCAATTTGAGAGACAAAACCCCATCCCTACATTAAAGAATGGTCGTACATTGATTGTTCCTTTGTCTGAGGCTAACTTCCAGGGCGATTTACCCCACTGGCCCAATATTACACCCTCAGTCTTACTCAATTGTTGATGCCCTCACTTGAGGTACCTTTACCTTCTTGTTTGGAAGGTCTATAATCTTCATTTGATGCGGCTTCAGTGAATGAATTACCTGCTCATTCAGAGTTTGATTGCGAGTTCAAGATCACAGTTGATTGGTGCATATATCTTCCCCCAATTTACCCTTTGACCATATGAGATGATTTGGCATTAGATGTGTGAGTTAAGGAGCAGTTATCCAAAGGCGTGATTTTTCGGCATAACTCCCCAGGTATGCTCCTCACTTCTCTCCATGGAGAAAGCTGATGGTAATTTCGTCCTTGCGTATATTATGGGAACATAAACAATGTTAGTGTACCTGGTCTCCATCCCATCCCTTTGGATTCACAGATTGCGCTCTATATGGAGAAGGCTAAAGTCTTATCCAAACTAGATTGCCTAAATGCGTTTAATCAAATCCGGATTAAGAAAGGACAGGAGTGTTAACCACACTCCATACCAGAAAAAAGTTATCCAGTTCTAGGTCATGTCCTTTGGGATTAAGAATGCCCTGCTATCTTTCAACGCCGTACTATTGTGGCTTTGGGGGACCTGCTGGGTATGTGAGGTTGCCTACATGGATGAAATTCTGGTGTTTTTCCTTGAACATGAGTCCCATGCAGTACATCTTTGGCAAGTGGTGGTGAATTTTAAGGCGGAAAGACTTACGCTGAAGATCAGCAAGTGTGAATTTTCAAATCCCAAGTCACCTTTCTGGGAAACGTCATATTTGACCAAGGACACATGATAACTCCAAACAAGAAGGCTTTTTAAGACTGGCTCCCCCAACTTTAGTCAAAGAATTGAGGAGTTTTAGGGGATGTGTACGTTCCACAATAAGTTCACACCAAATCTTTCTGAGGTGGCAGCTCCAGTGCATAAGGCAAGTATGCAAAGGTTCTTTAGTGGTCCCCCGTTTTGGAGGATTCTTCCAAGCAGTAAAGTGCACCCTGTTGTCCACTTCCGTCCTTCGTCATGTAGATCTTTAAAAGGAGTTCATTGTGGCTACTGATGCCTCCAACTTTGCTATAGCGGCAGCCCTATTACAAGTAGGCGAAGATGGTATTGAGCATCTGGTAGGATATTTTCTAGGAAGATGTTTCTGCCTGAGTTAAACAACGCCTTTTATGACAAAGAGTTATTAGAAGTGGTGGAGGCATTGAATTGTTGGCGTCATCACTTGCATGGCTCTTCCCAACCTTTCTTCGTATGTACAGATCACAGTGACTTGCTGTACTACTGCGCACCTCATGTCTTAACTCCACGGCAGACCCATTGGCATGAGACCCTTGCCCAATTTGCATTTTCTTGTGAGTTTATTAAGGGCAAGGAGAATGGGTTGGCGGATGCTTTGAGCCTCAATCCTGTATAAGCTCCCAATCCAAACGAGGTAGAGGTTCAAAATACCCAGTTGATAATTCCACCGGGTAAGATTGTGTCTCAACTTCCCTCTTCCACGGACAACAGGCCAGCGCTCGCTCCTCTGTAAAATGTAAATGAAATCATTATGTTTAAAAGCTAGACCTTTCTCAGTCGTTGTCAGCTGAATATACTATGGTCATTGCTAAGAGCACGCTAAATCAGGAAATTTACCATGGGTTATCATTTAAAAGATGAAATTGTGTGGTTTCAGGGGCGCCTATGGGTTATGGCTGGACCACTTCGCCTGGAAATCATCTAGAACCATCATGACGGAATCACCGTTGTCCATTCTGGGAAAGCAAAGACTTTGGAGCTAATTCAATGCACATACAATTGGAAGGGATAACCCGCTCAGGTGGGTAGGTATTGTAAAGAGTGCCTGATATGCAATCAAATGAAACCAAATTGGCAACCTCTAGATGGGTTTTGGTACCAGTTCAAAAGGATGAAGGGCCCTGGACTTCCCTATCAGTGGATTTGATTGTGGATTACCTGTTTCTGATGGTTATGATGCAATCATGGTAGTGGTGGACCGTTTAACAAAATTCGCCCACTTTATTCCATGAAGAACTACAATAACCGCAGCTGGATGGCTAGTATCTTCGTCACTCATGTGTTTGCGCTTCATGGGGTCCCCAAAGAAATTATTAGTGATCAGTGACACCAGTTTACCTCAGTCTTTTCTGTAAGAGTTGTGTAAGGCTCATCAGATTCGCCCCTACCTTTAATTGCTTATCATCCCCAATCATATGGGCAGACTTTACTAGTGAACCAGTGCTTAGAACAGTTTTTGCGGTGTTACACTGCCGCGGATCAATCAGAATGGTTTTCTCACCTTCCTATGGCCGAGTTTAGCTACAACAACACGTTACATGCATCAATCAGTTGTTCCCCATTTTTCGCCAACCATGGGTTTAACCCCGCCTTCAACATGGATCCCTGCTGTGGATCTAAAGTTGAAGCGGTGGTGGACTTAACTAAGACTATCAAGAAAGTTCACCAGGGGGTTTTTACATGTTTGGAGGCGGCAATGCAAGTATATAAGGAGAACGCTGATGGTAAGAGAAGAGTGGGTCAAGCATACAAAGAAGGGGATCTCGTGATGCTTGATGCATGAAACAACCCTATTAAGCAGCCATGCAAAAAGCTGGGACCAAAGAGAATTGGCCCTTACTGCGTTTTTAGGCGGCCCACGCCTCATACCAGTTAGATTCTCCCTCTTCATTTCAGATCTTTTCTATCTTTCATGAGAGAAAATTAACATTGTTTGAGGGCCCCCATCAGAGACTACCAAGGCTTATCTCGTGGATGGGGCTCCAGAGTGGGAAGTGGAATGAATAGTAGCCTCCCGCCGAGTAAAGAGAAGACTTGAGAACTTGTATTCTGGAAGGGATTTGATGCAGCAGAAAACAGTTGGGTACCAGCGTGCAACTGCGCACTTGCCCAAGACCTGATTGACGTTTTCCACAAGCGTTTTCCCCAGGCTGCTGGATCTCAGTAAAAGCAAACTGATGCCGCTATCAAGTTAGCCCCAGCCAAAAGAACTTTTCCTTGGAGCAAGCCCTTGGAGGGGGTGGAGCCCCAAAAGGATGAGAGGTTAATGTCATGGCTTGGAAATGACATAATCATGGGGACAATTACCAAGGACAAAGCTACATGTCAGGAGGCCAAGGCGGTGAAGTTGTCAGGACTTCCTGACCTCAAGCATACCTTGAATCAACGCTGGGTGAAGGCGAGGTACATCCAGGTTGGTCCTAGGGATGTAAGAGAAGTTTGGCCCTGTATAACAGCAGGTGCGTTAAAATGACTTAGATTTTTGATTAATAAAAACGGTTTTCTTTAGTTTCTCGGTGAATGGGGTCTTAAAACCCATTCTGTTTCCGAAATTCCAGCTTTGGCTGGCCTCTCCTACAACAATAAACCGAGTTTGGTTTTTTTACCAAATATAGTTTACTGCCTGATGGAAGCGTAAACTTATTGGTGCACCTCAGCTTAGACCCACTTCCATTGATTGATTGTTTCCCCGTTTTCCCTTTAATCCTTTTCCTCAAGACCAATCTCTCTCATTGGTTGACTTCCCTCATAATAACCCTTCACTAGTACACCTTTTTATTTATGTTATTTTTTGACGAACCTGTGCGCAGACCTCTTTGAGAAGGTCTCATGCAACGTTAACCATTTAATTGTAAAAACTGTAAATTTCTCCTCCCATGCAATTCTGGGCCGCCCAGATTACCTCCAATATGGGTCGCATATACACTACCACCCTGAGCAGCGCTTGGTCATATTTTGGTTTTTACCTCTATTGATAACCATCCTTGATCTAAGTTATTACAGCTCTAGCACCCTCTGCGGGGCTCTAGTAATTTTATTGCTAATGAATAGTTCTCCGGAGTTGGCCCTGTGCACCATGCACTTCCACGCTGGGAACAGAAATGTTATAAACACTCTCCTTACAGAACCCCACATATGGCCATCAGCATGTTTAGCTTTGGGAGGATGTGGGAAGTGCTGTTGATACCATTATTAGTAAGGAGGAACAGAGGGCAGCCGTGTCACTGGATAATACATTACATTGTGAATTTGGACATGTGACCACCCTCAGATCCCATATTGCCCGCGCCTCAGCCCACCTGGTTAAGTGGTCAATTGCCACCAGAATGTATTTGGACCAGTTAGTTCCTGTTGGCAGAGGCTCAACAACATCAATGGAAACCATATGCCAACCAAAAATGTGGTTTCACTAACTGATAGGACATTTCTGGTGGAGCGGTTTTTCCACTTGGCACTGTTGGCAGCAGGATATCATTTCCAGTACGTCAAATTATGCTTTTGCAATAACAAATAGGCATAAGAATTCCAACATCTTTCGCATACCACCATGTCTGAATCCCTATGTGTGCTTATAGTAATGTTAGGACATGTCAAGGGTTGTTGGAATTTCTTCTTATTGCTTATCTACTTGTACAACTCACCATTCCACTGAAAGGTATTGTCTCGCATTTCTTCCAATACCTAAATGACTTGCAGCGGCTCATTATCATACTTTCCGCTGAGCATCTTATCATACATGATGTCACTTAGATTACCATAACTGAAATTGTTAGCAATCCTGACAAGCAGTCTGCATTCTGGTATTTGGTCCCCGGTTGGTAAATAATCTCAAAATTTAATCTTGAAGTTTAAGGGCCCATCGGACTAGATGCCCCTGAAGCTCTTTGAGGTTCTGCATCCAGCTTAATGAGGCAGATCCATTACAACTTTGAACTTTACGCCATGCAAATATACTCCAAAAAGTTTATAAGCGTAGATCTCCACTATCCACTCCCACTCAGTCAAAGTATTATTACGTCCATGGTAATTTAGGCTTTGACTGCAGTACGCCACTGGGTGCTCCCCCATTCATCAACTTTCTGAGAAAGGATCACACTACAGCAGAAAAGGATTCATCCGTTTGAACAATGAGCTCTTTATCAAAGTTCAGGTAGTGCAACACTGGTGCACTGATTAGCGCAGTTCAAAGCTTATTGAAAAAGCATTGATGGCATTCTGTCCATCCAAACGTGGCATCCTTTTTTAATGGCTCAAACAGCGGACCTCCAATACAACTAAAATTAGGCATAAAGCGGCGGTAATAACTGACCACCCCTAAAATATACTTTAATATCGCGCTTACTGGTTGGGTAGTCATTTTTTAGATATCCTTCACCTTGGCTGGTTGAGGATTTAGCCTGGTTGCATCTACTACAAACACTAAGTACTCAAGCTGATCTTTGAAGAAGTGACATTTAAGAGGCTTAATCTTGATGTTAGTCTTAGCAAGCCAGCAGAAGACCTCCTCCATATGGGTAAATTTCTCAGAGAATTTCCGGGAAAAGACATTGATATTGTCAAGGTACACAAGGACGTACATCAGCTTCAGGTCACCGAGAATGGTGTCCATGGCCCATTGGAATGTAGCCAGGGCATTACACAGCCCTTGTGGCATATAATTTAGTTGAATAAACCCTTTGGAGGTGACAATGGCTCGTTTATCTGTTCCACTATTGGGAACTCAATCTGCTAATAACCAGATATCAAATCTGTTGCCAAGAAGAATCAAGCTCCTCCTAATCAATCTAGCGCATCATCAATCCGTGGCAAAGGTATGAGTCCTTTTTGGTGATACTGTTGAGCTTCCAGTAGACTATTACCACCCAGTTGGTACCATCCTTCTTTTTTTACATTTAGGACAGGCGAAGCTCACAGACTCTTTAGAAGTTTTGAGCATCCCTTTCTCTAGCATCTTAACCATTTCCTCTGTCAGTACTTCCTCAGCTGCCCTCAATTGGTGGATTGGTCACAACCTGATGGGAGGATGATCACCAGTGTCCAACCAATGAACCAACCCCCGCATGCATCCTAAATCATAGTCATTGACAGTAAAAATCAATTTATATTTATAATTAAAGATTATAATTGATCTTTATGGTTCCACAACCCCAATAAACCATCACGTGATACCACAGTCACTACTCTGGGCTGTGGTTTAACAGGTAGACTAAATTTATCCAGCGACCCAAACTTGTGAACCTGAAGGACCTCTTCAAGAGGGGTCAAGTGTAAATACGGAACTATTTGAGGTCAGCGGATTTGTGATGGTTCATTTGTAGATTCGCAAGTAAAACCTTGATCTCCCCATGTCATAGGAGTATAATGCCTGGAGCAATGTGGGGCTCAAGCTGCAATTGCCAATAAGGCCCAATAATTTCCCTATAGAGTTCATGTGGTACTTCTACCTCCAGTTTGGGTTCCAATATTATTTGGTACCCAGAGGAGATGGATATAGGTCCAGAAGTTCGGAGAGAAAGCCCCTGATATTCATATATCTGCTGGGGAAGGGGCCAGGTCCTCTTTTTTTACTCAATGATAGCACACCGGCATCACCCTATCACTATAGGCAAGGTTTATATGCCCCATGTGCACCGAGTCCTTTGGCACTCCTCTGGAGGTAAAATAACTTGGGATTCATTGTCCCAAAAGTTTGAACGTCTCCTCTGTCATATCGATGACAGCACCATAGAGTCACATAAAAGTGGTTCCAATTAACATGTCATAATTGTCATTTGGCAACATTATCACTGGGGCTACAATGAAACTTGACCAGAATCGCAACAGAAGCGCACTAATTTCTATCTCAGAGACTGTACTATCTGCTCCACCGGTCCCATAGACCACCTGGTGTTCCACATCAGGTTTTAATGTCAACTTAGCTTTAAATTAGTGGAAATTATTTTAACTAGAGAACCCGTATTTATATTAGCGCGGACTAGGGTTTTGGCTACAATAATGTCACAGTACATACATTTGGAGTATTATATATGTTGAATGGTTAACGCATGGACATTAAAAAATCCCTGTTCCCAAGGAAACCTGTAATCCCTTGACTAACTTTATGGTATTCTTAGATGGTAATGTGTGGACTGATATGGTGACATTTACACCTTGCAAGGAAGGTGCATATGCGGATGGGTCCAAATTGTCAGTGGAAACTTGGTTAAACATTTGACAAGCGTATGGCATGGGCTGAACCTGAGATCATACTTCCGCCGCCGCTTTGGTTTGCGCTCATTTCAAAATATACGCCTTTTTCAACTGGCTGCTGATATAGGAACGCATCATTGTACAGGGAGATTTCTGCTGTATATACTTCATTGGGTTCAGATGGGACGTTGGGGTTTGGTATAGCAGAAGTATAGATCCTCATCTCTACTCCACTCTAATTTTTCCCTGATAGTACTGTTCCTACTGTATTTTATGGACCTGACAAATGGGGCAGCCTCAGACCAGGTGCCCACGGCAACCACATTTAAAACAATTAACTTCGTAGGGCCTGCATCCTTTATTGTTATAATATGAGCTTCGCCAATAATTTGATTGTGGGCGATCAGAATAAATAGACTCAATTGGGTAGATGGGCTGTTGCCAATAAGCAGGTCCATGATGGAAGTTGAATAGTTGGGAGCAACTCATCAGAAGCTGAACTTGATGGCCAAATTATCCTGAACAAAAAGCTTCAACGATGACAGCAGTATGTTTCCGCTCTTTATTGGATGAAGGGAAGGTAGCAGATGTATGGCGCAAAATTTGATCAAGATTAAGCAAGGGTACGTCATCCTCTAAAAATGGAGCTGTGACACTATAGAGCTCATGGTATGGCTTACCCGCGGAGGTCATAACAATGCTCACATCAGATTCAGATAGAGTCCCTGCCCCAATTAACACTTGAGCTTCTGCCATAAATTGATCAGCAAACGCGATGAGGGTCTCATTATGGTGAAACCCAATGGCCAAGAACTTGGCCTTCCACTGTGCCCTTTTCAAAGTCCCTCAAAATAACCACAACACATTTTCTTTCACTTTTTAATAGGTAACAGAACTGGTGGGAAGATAGCAAGTAACTTGGTTAGCGCTTCAAAATCCAAGGCGGATATTAATATTGTTGCTATACGCCAATCTGAGGCTCGTTCCATTGTAAACTTAAAGATTTATTGGAAAACTGCATAGTATTCCTGTCACGATTTAATGGAGGCATCTTATTAATACAAACCTCCTGAAGAAGCTCCTCCTGCTTTTTTAGCACATCGTCTAAGGCAATTTTGATTTCTGCATATTCAACTGGTGCAGCGCATTGCGGATATCACCCTATTAAAGCAAGCCTGATGCTCCATGGCCAGCGACTGAAGAATATTTATCAATTCTGTGATTGATCAATAGGCTTCCTGTAGTGAACACATTTTTATAAACTTGGTGGAATGAATGAGATACGCCATAAGGTTGTTGCACAGGGGTAATCCCACTGATCAATAGAACGGACAATATGGAGTTTTAGTCTTCAGAAAACACTCAAATAAATATATATAATAATATGGAGCAATGGCCCTAATAACACTTCTTTATTTAACGTGATATATTCAGCGGATCCTTGCTTCACCATTCTCTCTATTATAATAACAATCCTCATCCTTCAATTCTCTGATATCACTTATATCTCAGCGACTTCAGCTGATATTGACCCTTTGGCTTAGACTATTTTGTTACTCCATATTCTTATTGGTTCTGACAGAGTTCATCATTTATTAAAATCACGATTGACTTAGTTTGAAGCAATTTACTAAATACTTGTTGTGCATCAACATCTCCTGATTGCATTATTTGTAAGTGACCCAATAACCATCCGTTTGGACCCAATATAGCCTCATCCCAAGGCATTTGATATTTGTACTCTATAATTATTATCAGCGAATTCTACCCATTCTTCCATAATGACTTAGCGCTCATCATCCAGTCATATCAGAATCATGACCCCATGACTAACCTAGCTTAAATGCTACTAAAGAAGAGCTAGCCACAAATGAGCATAGGAAGCCCCTCCCTTCCTTTCAAGTGTCAGACTTAATGTTGTATTACCACAATTATATCACTCTCAGAAGTGAGAAGCTTGGTCCTCTTTTGGAAAGCCCTTTTGTGTCACTTATAAGCATGGGGAGTTGTAAACAAATTTAGTTCCTTGCTACTGAGATTACTTTAACTGAGTCCATGGCAGGTCCTACACCCTTATTTTCCCCCTAACACTCTTTAAGGGGTAATGTTGGTGTTATAAAATCGGCAGTATATAAGAGATACGCCATAGGATTTTTGCACAGGGTTTGACCTACTGAGCAATTAGGACCAACAATGTGAGGATCGTCATACTTACAACGGAATAAACTTCTAAAAAATATGGAACACTTTCTCCCACAACTCTCTTTTTATCTGATATAATTAATACAGCGGGTTCTCGCTGTTATGCTTACTATAAACTACTTAACAACCTTTTTCCTTGATCATCTCATCTCACCTATATTGTAGCGCCTTTAGATGTTACCGCTTCTATGGATTAGTAATTTAATTCGCCATATCTCATTGATCTTGTCAATTCTTTAATTGTTAATCCTAATCGCTAATCTAAGACGATTTCCCAACAACCCAATATTGCCTCATTTTGAGGCGCTCAAATTACCATTACTCATATCAAATCTCAGCAGATTATATCTGTTCCGCCATAACGACCTAGCGCTTATCATCCAGTCATATCAGAATCACGACATTACCACCTCCTTGACTGGATGATAAAGCTCTTATTGCTTATATGCCTGGAGGAACTTCGCATGTACTCAGTTGATGATCTGACCACTAGCGGGGTCCTTGATAGTATATGCATCTATATGTCTTCTCAATGACTACAAATGGCCTGATCCAGATACTGGCCAGCTTGTGTTTCCAGCTGAACAATGTTGATCATGGAATAGGACCATGTCTCCATCTTTGAACTCGGCTAGGCCACTCCGCCATACATGATTGGCAGCCTGAATTTTGATTCTCTTAGCTAAGCTGAACAAGTACGCTTCAGTCTGTAATTTAATCAGCGTATTCATTAGGATGGTCAAATAGCATTACAGATCCATTCCGCCAGTGTCCTCTAAATAGGCATATAGGAGGGTGGACAGAGTGGGGTGTCATCCATAAAGCATTTGGAATGGGCTTTTACCCATAGCAGAATGGTAGCTAATGTTGTAGGCAAACACTGCGGTAGAAAGGAGGGTACTCTAATCAGAGGGCCTATTAGTTACCAACTTTTTAAGTATGTTCACCAGGGTCCCATTAATCTGTTCAACCATTCCGTTAGACTTGGGCTGAATGGAGTTGTTAGAACCCCGTGGATGGCCATCAGCTTGTTAAGCTTAGGTAGAATGTTTGAAGTGAAGTTCATTCCATTGTCAGTAAAGATGAACTGGGGACAACCATGTTACTTAATTATACAATCCATAACAAACTTGGCCACTGTTAGCGCCCCCAAATAGCGTATTGGTCATGCCTCAACCCACCTGGTCAAGTGGCTTTTTGCTACCAGAATGTATTTGGACCAGTTTGCCCTTGTTGGCAAGGGACCCACAACATCAATCGAAATGGTGTTCCAGGCAAAGTGTGGCTTAACTAACTGGTATGAAGTCTTAAAGCGGAACGGCTTTTCCTCTTGGCACTGGTGACAGGAGGAGATAGTATCAAGTACATCAAAGTTCATACTTTCCCAGTAATACCAAAGCTGCAATAATTCCATGGTCTTATGTACTACACCTTGTCCCATTGCTCAGTGTGCGCTCATAATAATAGTTGGGCAGGCGGAAGGTCTTGGGATATTCACAGTAATGTCCCCTATCCACTTATACAATTCCCCATCTTTCTGGAACGTATTGGACCTTATTCTATCCAATACCTTGATGACTGGGGGCGGTTCATCATTTTTTTGCCACTAAGCATCTTATCGACCATGATATTACTCAGATCCGCCATACTTGCAATTGTGGGTAATCTAAATAAACAATCAGCATTCTGGTGTTTTCATCCAGGTCAATGAAGAATTTTGAAATTGTATGCCTGCAATTTGAAAGCCCATCGGGCCAGACGCCCTTCCAGTTCTTTAGGGTTTTGTAACCAGCATAGTGAGGCATGATCTGTTACAACTTTGAATTTCATTCCATGCAAATACACCTAAAATTGCTTATAAGTGTATATCACTGCTAAGCACACCCGCTCAGTCACAGTATAATTGCGCTCATGGCTGTTCAAGCTATGATTACAATATGCTACGGTGTGCTCTTCTCCTTCCTCATCTTTTTGTGATAGGACTGCCCCCACAGCGGAAAGGGATGCATCCATCTGAACAATGAACTCTATTTCAAAATTGGGATATCATAACACTGGTGCACTGGTCAGTGTCATTCAAAGTGTATCAAAAGCGCATTGCTGCCATTCTGTCCATTTGAAAATGGTATTATTTCTTTATACTTGAATAGTGGGCCCCCAATACAACTGAAGTTATGGATGAAGCGCTGGTAATAGCTGACCATCCCAAGAAAACCTGTATATCCTGCTTGCTGTTGGGCGGAGTCATTTTTCAAATAGGCTCCACATTGGCTGGTTGAGGTCTCAGCCCCATGGCATCAACCACAAACCCTAGATACTCCAGCTGGTCCTTAAAGAAATGGCATTTTCGAGGTTTGATCTTCATGTTGGCCTCAGTGAGCTGGCAAAATACTGCTTCTAAATGGTGGAGGTGTTTGGAGAAGGTTCAGGAGAAAAAAAATGTCATCGAGGTATACAAGGACGCATGACAGCTTTAGGTTCCCAAGAAAAGTGTCCATCGCCTGTTGAAATGTAGCCGGGCATTAAACAGTCCTTGCAGCATCTGGGTTGGTTGAAAAAGACCTTTGGACACGATTATGGCGTATTTCCCCTGTTCCACCACTGGCAACTCGATTTTCCAGTAGCCTGAGATCAGGTTCATTACTGAAAAATAATGAGCTCTTCCTAGCCAATACAAGGCATCATCAATCTGCAGTAAGTGATATGAGTCCTTTTTAATGATTATGTTGAGAGTTTTGGTTTTTCAATTACTATATTTTTAGTTCCATCCTTTTTTTACAATAAGAATGGGAGAATCCCATGGACTGTTCAATGGCTTAAGCATCCCTTGCTCTGATAGCTTGCCATCTCCTCAATCACTACTTCTTCCACCATTCTTGATCGGCGGATTGGCCTTGACCAGATGGGAAGATGATCTCCAGTGTCCACCCTATGAACTATCCCCCACGCACATCCTAAATCATGGTCATCAATGGCGAAAATCATTTAATAATTTTTGAAATAAAGCAATTGACCTATCCTTCTGTGGTTCTGAAAACCCCATTAATTCATCACGCGATACAACAGCCATTACATTAAGCTGTGGTTCAAAAGGCAGACCAAATTCCTCCAGCGACCCAAAATCATGGACCAAAAGAACCTCCTCAATGGGGATTAAGTGCATATATGCCACTATTTGGTGGCGGCGGATTTGAAGTGGTACCATTTGTAGGTTTGCAAGTAAGACTTTGATCTCCCCCTGCCCAGGTAATATAATTTCTGGGGCCACGTGAGGCTCAGATTGCGACTGCTGATATGGCCCAATAACCTCCCCATAGAGTCCATCTGGAACTTCTATCACCAAGTCAGTGTTTACTATAACTTGATATCCTAATGTAATAGATATAGGTCCAGCAGCTCTGAGCGGCAGCCCTTGATATTCATTAATTTTTTGTGGAAGGGCCCGGGTTTTGCCCTTTAAAAAATGGTAGCACACTGGGATTACTCCGTTGCTATAAGCTAGATTGATATTCCCCATATGCACCGGATCATTTGGCACTCCGCTAGAGGTGAAGTGAGTTGGGATTCGCTGACCCAATAATTCAGAAGTCTTGTATGCCATAACAATAACAGCCCCATAGTGTCGCAAGAAGGAGGTCTAAATTAGCAGATCTTAATTGCTATTTGGTAACACTATAGCTGGGGCTACCATGACAATAGAACCAAACCACAACGGAAGTGCACTGTATGCTCCCTCAGAGATCGTGTTATCCGCTCCAGCAGTTCCATATACCGCTCAGTGATCCACATCCAGTTTTAATGATAATTTGGCCACCAACTTTGTGGAGACTATATTGATGGGGCACCTGTATCTATGATGGCACGGACTTAGGTTATAGCTACAACCAGGTCACAGTAAGTACATTCAGAGTAAGATGCATCTTGTTTGTTTATTACATGGATCTATGACATCTCTGTTTCCAAGAAAACCCAAAATCCCTTCACTAATTCTGGGGTATTGTTTGATAAATAGTGTTGACTGGAAGAGCGACGCTTACCACTTGCAAGAAAGGTGCATCAGAGGAGGGGTCTAACTTTTCAGGTGAAACATGGTCAAACATCTGGCAAGCATACAGCTTGACCTGCAACTGAGACCCCTCTCCCGCCATAACCGCAGACTGCGCTTGTGTCAAAATATTCACCCTCCAACCAGCTGCTGATATAATACTTACTCATTGGGCAAGGGAGCTTCAACTGTATATTAAGGTGGGTTCAGGTGGGACGTTTGGGTTTAATATAGCGGAGGTAGAGAGTTACATCTCTACTCTGCTCTGACTTTTTCCTTGCAATACTGTTCCAACTGTATGCAAGAGACCTGTTAATTGGGGCACCATTGGGCCATTTGCCCCTGTCATATGCATTTGAAACAGCTGACCCCATAGGGCCCACGTACCTGATTAATGTGAAACAAGCTGTCAAGAGTTGTGCTGGACGTGATAAATGGAAACAGGGGTAGGGCGATAGCTGGGTCAGTGACAATATACAGATATGGATCAGATATTTAATTGCTGTGGGTAACTTGGTGGAATCTGAACTGGACAGACAAAGTTTCCCAAGAAAGATGATTCAGCGGTGGGGGCATAAGGATTTCGCTCTGTATTAGGTGGAGTGAAGTTGGCTGATATACGGTGCAAAAACTGAACAACTTTAAGCAAAGGTACATCTTCATCCAACATTTGGGTCATAACTTTATATAGCTCACGGTATGGCTTACAGCAGAAGTCATCACAATATACATATTAGATTTGGATAAAATTCCAGCCCCGATTAACACATGAGCATCCACCATAAATTTCTCGGCAAATGCGGTGAGAGTCTCATTCAACTGAAACCCAATAGTCAAAAACTCAGCCTTCTGATGTGACATCTTTGCAGTTCGACAAAACAGCAACAGCACTGTTTTTGACTTCTTGGTATGTAATGGAACTGCCTGAAAGGTAACAGACGACTTAATCAGCACTTCTGACATCCAAGGTAGAAATCAACAGTTTTGCTTTACATTGACTCTGAGACTCCTTCCATCACAATTTCAAATCACTTAAAGAACCCATGGATATTTCCTTCACGATCAAATGGAGGCAGTTTATCACTTCAAACCTCCTGGAGCAGCTCATCTTGTTTTCTAAGTACAGCATCCAATGAAACTTTCAGCTCCGCATAAACAACTGGCCCAGCGTGTTGTGTAGAATTTATATCAAGATTTTCAGAATGCAACATAGCCAGCAACTGAGAATTTATCATGTTATAATTGATCAATGGCCCCCCTGTAGTGAGTACAACTTTTATAGAATCAGCAGTATATAAGAGATACGCCGTAGGATTTTTACACAGGTTTTGACACACTGAGCAATCAGGGATAACAATGTGAGGATCATCATCCTTAAACGACGGGTTAAACTTCTAAAAATTGAAACACTTGCTCCCACAACTCTCTTTTTATGTAATATAATTAATACAGCAGGTCCTCGCTGTTATGCTTACTATAAACTACTTAACAACCTTTTTCCTTGATCATCTCATCTCACCTATATTGTAGCGCCTTTGGATGCTACCAAAGCTATGGCTTAGTAACTTAATTCGCCATATCTCATTGGGCCGTTGATTCTTTATTTGTTAATCTCCCAATCGCCTAATCCAAAATATTTTCCAAACAACCCAATATTGCCTCATTACAAGGCACTTGAGTTACCATTACTCATATCAAATCCTGGCAGATTCCATCCATTTTGCAATAACAACCTAGGGCTTATTGTCCAGTCATATCATAATCATGACAGTTGGACAATTGTAACAGTTTGGTTGAACCAAATGTTACATTTTGATCTAAAATTTGGATTTCTAAATAAGGAGTCAAAATGCCATTTTTGGGCTCTGAGGTTCATGCGGGCTCAGCGCTGGGCTGTGCCCCTCCTGAGCTATTCTTCATGCTCCCTGGGGTACAAAGAAAAGTGCAGAGGGGCTCCCCAGAAGAGCGACCTTAAAAGGTTGGGCCCACGCAATTCTGAACTCAGTTCAGAATTCTTTCTCATTTCCCACCCTTGCGTAGGTCTCTCTAGTGGCCTCAGGGCCGTTCTTGCCTTGTCTTACCTGAGAATCCTGCGGTGACACTAATTTTGTATCCTTAACAAAAAAGTTGAGATTTGGAAGCAAACTCTGCCAAATGCTCTGGTTTTTCCTATGTCATTTGAGGTGCTCTATGTCTTCATGATAAATTTGTCAGCATGTTTATTTTTGTCAATAAATAAAACAAGGTTAATTTTGGGCTTAAAAACTCTCACTTACCTGTGTCATCTTTTTGCATTTCTTAATTGCCCTACTTCCGAGGTTAAATTAGTGAGTATGTGGAGTCAAAACTCTTACCTCGAGGGAGCTCATATTGGGCAATTTGTTGGCGCTGATTTTAAATCTGCTGCTCCAAAGGCAAGATGGCGGTCAAAAACTGGGATGTTTTTGACCATTAAACAATTACAAGTCTGATACATTAATAAGAATGATTTGGCTTATAATACTGACAAAATAGGCCAAATGATCCTGGCTGATTCTCAGTGGAACCCCTCAAATTGGGGTAACACTTTTACTATTACCTTTTAGAAAATAGTATGAGTTCAGGAAAGCAAATTTCGCCAACTATTCGGCGAAATGTGGGGAGTCCATTGAAGGTTCCCCCTGGCCCACTACTAATCTAATTCAAGCACCTATGCCGCAAAGACCCCTTTTATAGCCTTGGAAGGGGTCTCACAAGGTGTAACTATTTTCCCTCAAGAAATTGGCTCAAGTATAGAAATTTCTTTGCCTCATGGATATTTTATACCTACGCTCAACCCTCCATTGACCATTATGTTAAAGCGAGAAAAGATTCAAGAGCTCAGATAGGGTGAACGCCCATATTTCCTAATTAGGCTCATATCCAATAATGAAGTATTTGCCAATCTCGCTTCACGCCTTATGTGAATTTAAATACCAAGCAGTGTAATTGTAAGAGGGTTAGCACTTTACCCCCTCGCTGCATCTAATAAAAGCATATATGTAAAAATCTAACTTTTTGTATATTAGTTTTTATCATTTTTAGTATAAGTGGTCTGGGAAAATCCCTAAATTGATTAATCTGACAGTAGATAGTGCTACATCTCCTGTACAATTATTATTGTGATTTTAGATGAAAAGCGCACCAGGTAGCACAATAAACCTTGAAAATTCAACAGGTGGTACCACCACTGGAAGTGGATAAATTATTGTTGTCAACTTTTTTGAAAGCAAAATACTTTTCTAAGTGACCAATAAATTCTTTATTACACTGAGAGCGCCCTTTGTTGAGCTCGCTATTTAGTTTATTGATCTTTAGTTTGGCATATTGGAAGTTCTTCATCCCAGAATCTGACTTTTTTTCACATGTCATAATTGTTCCATAGCAACATCCAATACAGCTCAATTCTGTAAGTTATGAAGATCAGCATTTCTGGAGACTAGTAGTTGTGTTATCTAATAGGTAATTTAGGGCTTCCACTTGCATTATAAGTTGGTTAATTTTTTAGTACAAGATGGTCCCAACCCAAGGGGGGATTCATCGATGTTTATTGAATTACTCCTGGGCTCCTAAGAGCCTGAGGCGAGGGAAGGGGAGAAAGGAGGAATCGAGAAAGGGAGGGGGTTTTGCGCGCCAGAGTCGTGCTGCAGTGACAACTGAGCAGGGGAGGGTTGGCGACATAGTGCAGACCTTCAGGGCCATCTCAAAGTGTACCTGAAAGTGGGTGATCATGTGTGGAAGGGTCCACACCTGCTGGTCAAAGGCAGCACAAAGGAAGGAGTTATGGATGGTCCAGATGGCTGTGGCATAGGCAAGGACACGGAGGGGTCGGTGGCAACCAGGCAATGTCTGCTCGAACATGAGGTCTTGCACAGGGTGTCCAGACCAGGGCTGAGCATGGAGGAGCGCGCGGGCCTTTGGTCAAAATGCGGCGACACCTGGACAGGTGAAAAAACGATGGAGATGGGAGTCAATAGGCTCCACACAGCGGGGGCAGCTTTGGCGCTGGAAGGTAGGGCCAGTCCGGTCCCCTGTCCTGTATGAACAGTGGAGCACCCTCCATAAGGTGTTGGACACCTTTGCTGACAGGATGGGGTGATAGACGTCCTTCCACAATTCCTTAAGGTTAAATCTCACGGAGGGAGGAAGGAGCTCAAGGAGTCTTGGGCGGATGGGAGGACGATCTTGGGGGTTGAGGCGAGTTGTGACAACTTGTCCATTGTGCACAATTGCATGGCGACGGGGGCTGAGGCCAGGGCCTTCCCTTCTGTATGGGTAGGCATGGTAGATCCGCGCGCCTACTCGTTTCAGGGCAAGGAGAGCCTGGTTCCAGTAGGGGGATGAGGATGGTTTTAGGCGATGGCCTGGTGGTTTGTGAGCCACTCCCTAATGAGGTCAGACATTCTCTAGGAAGACCCAGAGCTGCTGACACTGACTGGCGGAGGGCGGGCGCCCATTGGGGCATGGGGGTCGCGTCCCAGCAGACAATCGGCCATAGGAACTTCAGGAAGATTGTGGTGGCGTGGGATCGCGTGTACAGAAGCCCTAGGCCTCCTTCATTGCAGGGTCAGGAAATGGTTGAGAGGGCCATTGGTGTATGGTTTGAGCCCCAGATCCAACAGCGGATGAGTACATTGAGCCGCGTATAAAAGGCATCTGTGAATGGGCAGACGTGCGCTAGGAACCAGACTTTGGAGAGGAGGAACACATTGGCCATCAGAGCTCGACACTGGGGGGTGATGTGCCGCTGGTTTCAGCTGGCAATCCTGGAGTTAACTGCTGCGAGGAGCAAGTCCTCATTGTCTTTTAGCGCAACTCCTTGTTGGTTGGTGAGAACGCCCAGGTGATGGAAGGTACCGCGCTCGGGTTCAATACCAAATGGTGGGGGAAGGTGGGGGAGCCGACCTGTACAACTGTTGTCTTGGAGGTGTTGACCATGGCGTTGGACGCCTTGGTGTACCTCTCAATGGTCACAGCAGCGAGGGCAACATCCCCTGGGCAGCCGAATGCAATAGCAGTGTCATCTGCAAATGCCATGGTGCGTGTGGGGGTTTTATCTGGGACCAGAATCCCTGTTAGCTTGTCCTGTAAGGAGGCCAAAAGGGGGTCAAGGGTGATGTTAAAAAGGATAGGGCTCAGGGGGTCCCCTTGCCGGAGACCTTGTCCAACTGGTACTGCCACTGTAAAACCCATTGGCGCCAGGACTCTGGTGTGGAGCTGGTCATAGAGCGCTGATATCCAGCGCCTAGCTGCGGGTGGGAGATGGAAGCGGGCCAGGGAAGCATCAATATACTTCCAGGCTACCTGATCATATGCTTTCTTCATATCCAGGAGAGCCACAAAGCCATTCACCTTACGAGAGTTAGCAGTCAAAGTCACGTGAAGGTTATTATATTTGTCCCACAACGACCTTCCCAGAATAAAACCGTGCTGGGATGGGGAGAGGCGAGGTGACACCCATTTGGTGATGCGGTTGGCCAGAAGCTTTGTTAAAAGCTTGTGGTCTGTGTTGATCAACGCTATGGGGCGCCAGTTCGCCAGGTTCTCACGGTCTGACTTCTTGTAAATGAGGGTCGTGATTGAGCCTCTGGAGTCGGGGAGGACCTCGCCATTCACCAAGAGTGCAGCGAAGAGGTCGCGGAGGGTTCTGGCTATCACTGCAGGTTCCAGAAGGTACACCTCGAAGGGTATTCCATCTGGGCCTGGGGCTTTAAGCCGTGGGGATTTCAGAAGGGTTTCCATCACCTCCTGGATGGAAATAAGCGCCAGTAGAGCCTCATCAGCCCTTGGGTCAATGGGCGGCTCTGGAGCCCGCCACAGGAAGTCTTGGATGTCCGATGGGTCCACCTGGGTGGCATGGAAGAGGCTGGAGTAGAAGCGGTGTAGTTCCTGCGTGATTTCCTCCTTATCCGAAGTGGTTGTAGTGCCAATCTTCAGTGCAGTAATATCCTGCGCTGTTGACTGGGCTTTCTGTTTCTGAAAGAAGAAGCGGGTGGGGCGTTCCCATTGAGCATAGTAACGAGATGTTGTAAAGTTTGCTGCCCGTTCTTCCTGCAGTGTGAGCTACAAGCTGAGTGTTTCCTGCGCCGCTTCCCAGTCTTCCAACCATCTGGGAGAGGGCGAAGGCTGGCAGTTTCGCTCTAGATGTCTGATTCTGGCTTCCGCCCTTTTGACTCTGGCGCGAGCTGCAGTCATCTGGGCTTTGGCACAGTTGTAAGCAACGCGGGTGATGCCCTCCTTGGTCACCGCCCATCTAGCCTTGTGGTCAAGCAGGTGGGGTGGGGGGGAGGTGAGAGTATCCCGGATGGTCATAGACAGCTTCTCCTTAGTGAAGGGGTTGTTGAGAAGAGCTGGGGCAACCCTAGTCCAGAACCTAAGCGACGGTCTAAGTGTAGTGGTGAGGACAACGGTGAGTGACCTGTGATCACTCAGATGGTTGTCACGAGAGATGGGAGAGGAGACGCGGCCAATTAGCAGGGGGCATAAGTTGGTTATTAAGTCTTCATTGTGGAGAGTTTTTCCTTCATCGCTAGGTATTCTATAGTTTTGATGAATTAAGTTGCCATGGGCCATGATTGGTCCTAGCCTTCACCATTTATTACAACTTCTCCATTTGGTTGAAAAGCTGATGTTTTTAATTGTTTGATATATGGTACAACCATCATTTATGCCTGACTAATGCTTTTTAAGTCTCATCAAAGTGGTATATTTCATAAGTGGACAAGTTTCTGAAATTAATAAAATTCTAATTGATGTCTGGACAAGAGTGCAAATGATATCAATTATGGTATTATGCTTTCCACAGTGGTCAACAAGTCAGGTCATGCATCATACCTCTTTTATAAAAAATGCCTGCTTAATCATGGGAAAACTCTAGATTTGTACCTACTCCAATCAAGATATTACCTGGTATTCTGTATGTTGAAATTTTTAAGCTCTTGTATAGAGATCATCACACTTATACATCAAAATGGCAAAGATGAATCAGATAAGTTCTCTCCTAGCGCTGACTAATTTTCTAATGTTCCCCAATCTTTAATATATCTAATACTTTTTTAAATTCATGGTAAGGAAATTTGATTTTTCATAGATTTTAAATTTCAAGCATAGAGACTTTTCTCCCTTTTTAATAGTTTACAATATTAATTTAAATTTATTTAAGGAAGGTTGACCTGGGTATATAAACTTTCGATGTAATGATAATATAATAATAATATGTTTAAAATAAAAGGACAATGATCCAAATGACCGCCAAAACTTCTTTTCTAATATCCTCTCAATCCATTTCTCTGAGGCAACATTTTTCGCAGGAGATTTCAACTGCTGGCTTAACACCAATACTGACCGCTGGCCCAAGTCTAGGGCTATACCCTGCGGCCACACAGAACTATGCATACTAAAGGCAACATTGGGCCTATGTGACACCATTCCCAAACAAGCCCCCACCCTGGCCAACATGACGAGGCCCCACCACAACAATAACCAGCTGGTCTCAATGACCCGGATTGACCTGATGCTCGCCCCTGTAGACTTCTGGTACTGAGTATCAAACTTTACAACACTTATCCCTTTCTCTGACCATCGAATGGTCTCAATAGCAATATCGTCCTAAGAAAAATATGAAAAACCACCAACCTGGCACAGAGTTCACCCGAGCACCATCCACCTTCTGGAGATTAAACTTTGGATTGAGACGGTGCTAACAACACATTAAGAAAGACAAACACCCGATGGGAATCCTATTGCCAAGTGGGAAATATTCAAGGCTCGTGCAACCAAGAAAGCCTGCCACCTAAGCTCCAGAAAACAGCCGCAATGTCAGCAACAATCAACAAGGCTATCAGACAGCTTCAACACTTAGAAAACAACACACCTCACAAGGGATACACCCCCAATGGGGCAACCTGTGGTTCCAGCTATTGACACAGGTAAACTCCCTCTTTAGGAAACACCAGCATTACACCGAAGTATGCTATAAATCAAAATACATTTTATCTGGAGAAACTCACATGGGCCAATTTTTCTGCCATTTTAAACCAATTTTAATATCAGCAACCTGCACACAGGTCTGCTGAGCAGATGACACAATGGCATCTACACCATCGGAAATATCATCTGAATTACATCAATTTTACACTGACCTGTACACGGCAGATTTTGCATCACCTAACAAAATTGAAAAATTTCTATTATCCACTAATATTGATACTATTGCTGGCCAACCAGACCTTGCAGCACCCATAACTAAAGATGAACTATGGGAGATAATAAGATCAACCCCATGCAACAAGTGCCCTGGGCCTGATGGCCTTCCATTTGAATTTTTCAGAATTTATTTTAAACATATCGCACCAATACTACTAGCAACTATGAATAAGTGCCTGGAAGACACATCCCTTCTACCTGGTGGCCAAGATGCATACGTGGTCACACTAAAAAAAAAGGAGACCAGGCAGATCTAAACAACTGGCGCCCAATTGCTCTCACCAATACTGATACTAAAATACTAACAAAATTTTAGCCAAACGTCTGGGTTGCATTGCTCATACAACCCTCTCCCCCATCAATTTGGATTTATCCCAAATCGCTCAATTTGGGATAATATCCACACAATTGCCAACATCTGCCAAGCTAATCCCACAGGTGCCCTTGCTTTCCTGGACCAAAAGAAAGCATATGACCGAGTACACTGGGTTAACTAGAACAGTGTTTAAAGGCTTTCAACCTACCACCCCGCTTTATAAACTGGGCGCTCCTCCTAACGCGCTCAGCCAGGTTTGCAATCAGAGGCCCAGGTTTCCTAACCGACACCATCACCCCCCAAAGGGGCCTTAAACAAGGCGACCCGCTTAGCCTCCTACTATACATTTTTACCCTTGACCCTCTCCTCCGCATTGCAAACTCAAATCTCACTGGAATCAGGTTGGAGGGACAACTACCAACCAAACTGCTCGCCTTTGCTGACGACTGCGTTGTTGGAGTCTCAGGAAATAGGGATGCCAGGGCGATTAAGCGCATTATTCATCAGTATGAGTCAGTGAGTAACACCATGCTGAACAAACAGAAAACATAAGTAATTGTTATGGGCAAATTCAGTTCAAGCTGGGCCCCACTCTCCCACCACCACACAAACCAACTAACCACACATCCAACAACACAACAACGATCCAAGCCAGTAAAACCACTGTGTTTACCCTTTGCACACCACCCTGCCACCAACCCAGTCTGTCATCTGGGCATATGGCTTGAAACCGGTGGATATGCACTTGACACCATAGAAACCAACATTTTGGACAACATCACAAAAAGAATGACATGTATGCGGAGGAGTAAAGCCAGCTTAACTGGAAGAGTTGTGTTAGCCAACTCTCTGATCTTATCAAAGTTATGGTTTGCTGCCCACGTGATCCCCTTCTCCGCCATTTTACCAACGCATTCTACAAGCTCCTGCAGAACTGGCTATGTTCTGGATACCGTGCACCCATCAGGCTGGAGACCATGTATCGCCCACGGAAAAGAGGCGGGATGGGGCTGCTCAACTTCACGGAAAGAGCTACGCAAATCCTAGGCTCATGGATAGCCTCCACGACGTCACCCAACCCACCATCCCCCCACTGGGCCAAGGCAGCCCAAACCAATTTTGCAAGGGCACTACATCTGAGGTCCCCCTCCAACCCGGCAACCTTGATGAAGTACCTTGTAACACACCCAAACGCCACCAAACCACACAACACCAATCGGTATTTCAAACGCATCCTATACAACCTAAGACAAGGGGATTGGAGCTTCTCCTATGCACAGAAATCCGAAGACAATTACCCTCAAACTGGATATGTGCAACTCCACTGAGGACAAACGGTGTCTAACGTACCTGCCCATTACCAACCTTCCCTCTGTCCAGGATTGACTACCTAGACCACCAAGACGTCCCATATGACTTGAACACCCAAAAACAGGTGTGGAACCTCGTCACCTGCCCCCTCCTATCCCCACAAGTGTGCTCCACAATGTGGCGATACATGCGCTGTACATATAGAACAGCTGACCATACTTTCTCAATGTTTGAGACATGCGCCATCTGTGGCGGACACAACACACTATCACACCGCCTGGAAGAGTGCCCGCCATCTGCGCATATCTGGGCCAACATGATGCACCTGTTTCAAGAAATCACCACAACCGAATTCCGACTATCCCGCAATATCATGGCACACAACATGGCCTCACCTATCCCTTAGACACTGAGGGCTCTAATTGTGTGCATTGCAATATGGTCCATTCACACAATTACCCTTGACGCCTTCAAAGGGATCTTCCACAATCTCAACCAAGCCATCATCAGGTTCCACAACCATTTGGCTGACCATTTTCAAGCCTGGCTGTTCATCTCACCCCAACACAAATGGAAGAAATGGATGGGCACCTGGATTCCAATCTGGTTCCTTCATTATGACGTTAAAAATCTCACAGTCTTCATAGGCGGTACACCCTACTAGCCCATGAGTTGCCATGCCACTCAAGGTCTAGCCACCCACCACCCGTGGCCCCCAGCCACACCAAAGTGTGCCAAGTCATATCTTTTGAGTTCCTTTGTTCTGCGCTCTCTTCCCATTTATGTTTTCCGCTTTCCCTGCTCCTACATATCGGATGTGTCTGTCCCCTGGTTGACCATCATCGTACTAATAAAAATAAAATAAAAGTACATTACAGATGGTTCATAGCCCCTCCTGTTGCCAGCCAGGACCGCCAGTTTTAGGATAATGGGGGGATTTATGCCGACTTATACTAGGATGCAGCATGAATGAAGAAATGAGTCAATATTTAGGAACCATTTGGGAAACCATGAATTGATTATCCTTCTGTTGCGTGGGGCATGTTGCCAAAACCATGCTTGAAATAATAACAATATATGATAATGAAAGCAATTGATGGCTTCTTGGAAAGTAGGCGTTGTTCCTGTGAATGAATCCAATACTATGGTATGGATTGTCCAAGTGCTATTGCTACTATTAATGACCATAAAAGTGGATGAATTGGTGATTCCATGTTGAAAGAAAACATGTCTTAGCCAAACTGAAAGATTTTCCATCACATGGCGGAATAAACGCATGACTTTTTTCCAGATAGCTACCAAAACTTGGACATTGTTCTAGGCGGTGTACTAGGCTTCTGTATTGGCCACATATTGTGCATGAGGAGTGGGCTGCGTTTGACCGTTCTTCCTTGCAATACGCTCTCCACAATGCATCTTCATATATGTGCCCACATTCTGAGTTTTAGTAATGGGTAATGTGTATCTCCAAACCATTCTTTGGGTCTTCAGGCTGTACGGTATATCCATTTGATCCAGGTAATCATTCCTGGCTATGGTGCTAATGTTTCGCTTTATTATGTTGTCTGTAACTAATTGGATATTAAATTCTTGTCTGTAAGTTAGCCTAGTGACCTCAGTGACTGGTCTGTCCATTTATTTGGATCTTCCACTTTGCTCTTCTCATGGCAATACTTATTTGTTTGAAGTGTATTGAAGTGCCATATGGTCATGTAGCAGTTGGGTGAGATGCCAAGTACTTTGTTAAGGAGTTTGGATGATCTGGATTCTCAATCAAAGTGCTCGTGCAAAATTAGATCTTGCTGCTTTAGCCCAATTTATGTCTGGAAGGTTTGGACTAGTCACCTGAGCTATTCAGAATGCTAGTATATGGGTCACCTGCTATACATAATTAGTTAGCTCCATACCTCCATCCCTCCTAGGGCCAAATAAAGTTTCAAGGCGCACAGAGGCTTTTGTAGTCAGATCAAAGCCATCCATGTATTAAGGCATATAGTGAGTTAAAAAAGGATGGTGAAAAAGCAATTACATGAGCCATAAACCATATAATTAATAGTATTATTGAATTGGCTATCACAACTCATCCAGTTAAACCTATATGATGACCATGCTGGGAGGCAATGAGTTTTATTTCTTATCTAGAAGTTAATTTTCCATCATGGTGTTGGCGTATCCCCCTATCTCTAACCATACTCTCAAGTGACAAACAGGTCCAGATGCTGGCTTGGTAGTGAATGGAAGTTTCAGTGGGGTAATTGCTGATCTTCGCCTCCTATGTCCGTTGAGTAGTCTTGATGTTGTGTTGGTCTATTCACCCATGGGTAGATGGCGTCCAATAGGTCTGATATTTCCTCAGGAATATAGTTTCCATTTTCTCAGCATTCAGTGATGCATTGCTGATTGTTGAGTATTCTTGTGTCATTTTCTCAAGTATGCGTACATCCTTATTGCTGGATATTCCCACCACAAAGTCTTCAGCAAAAGCCATCACTTTGACTGATGAATGGCCATAGACATTAATTCCATTGATGGGGCATTCGTAAACTGATTAGGAAATTCAGACTAAAATTGTATAGTAAAGGGCTTTGAGGGTCCCTTTGTTTGAGTCCCCTCTGTGGAAAAACTGGGTTAGTTAAACCTGCTCCACGCACAGCCATGGTTGCTGATTCATTGAACAGCATTACCCAGTTTACAAACTTATTTCAGAGTTTGGATTTTTGTAGTCAAGCCCTTTGATAAGTCCAAAGCACCCTGTCGTATGCCTTCTGTTGATTCAAAAATAAAGTGCTTCAGATGCTTTGGATTGGAAGACATGTGCAACTGTGTGAATATTGTCCCATATGGATCTTCTTGGGACAAATCCATATTGTGATGGGGATACCACCTCAGTTGTAATTTCCCCTAGTTGTTTGGCCATAATATTTTTGAAAAGAAGTGTCAGTATTGGTTAAGGAGATTTGGGCGCCAATTGGATAGATTTAACTTATCTCTCTTTTTGAATAAAGTGACTGTGTTTTCTTCTTTGCCTCCAGTTATAAGGCATGTTTCCATAATGCATTTATTCATAGAGGCTAAAAGAATGTTAAAAATGGTATTAAAATAACTTAATTATAAAATTCATAGGAAGCCCATCAGGTCCAGAGCAATTCCCTCGTGGTGTACTACATACTGCTTCCTATAATTCTTCACGCATTTTTAAGCTAATTAAATTATTAGTTTGAGCCATGGTGCCAATATGTGCATTGGCTAAGAATTTTTCGTTTTTTTCTGGTTTGACCAGATCAGATTTATATAAATTTTT
Source organism: Massospora cicadina (assembly GCA_022478985.1). Taxonomy (NCBI): domain Eukaryota; kingdom Fungi; phylum Entomophthoromycota; class Entomophthoromycetes; order Entomophthorales; family Entomophthoraceae; genus Massospora; species Massospora cicadina. Next base: position 97,234 of record JAKSZP010014624.1, on the reverse strand, counting down.
ATAAAACCTGTGTACTTTGGTCATGACTTCCTCAGGTGTTTCCACTATGGATTTGTCCATTCGTCAGTTTTGTGTGCAGTCTACCATGTTCTTTAAGGCATAAAATCTTCAGCAAAATTACTTGAACAAGTTTCTCCATTTTTAGTTTTTTGCACAGTATTGAACATCAACGCAGCGTTGGTGTTCATTTATTAATGTGTTTAATCGTGCAGAAACCTCTGCCCATTTGTGTCTCCATCCTGAGCTGTGTCCTATGCATGGGACATTATTTTCCAGGTGATCAATTTTAGCCAAGGTGCGTTTAATGATGGCTGAAGCTGCCCTGTATTTTCTTGATGCTGTGCTTTTTTTGTTTGTTGACTTTTTTGAAAATTCCCAGGTAATCAGTGGATCTGAGCAAAAAGGTGTTTAATTTTCTCTTGTTGAAGATATTTTCTCCACCCAAGGGTGAAATTATGATTCAGCTAAATTTTCTGGGAACATCTGTAACCTCTAGGTGCTTGGATAATTGTTTTTGCCAGTGTGAAGGACATCAAAACTAGCCATTGGTCGGAGAATTCAATTTTTGTAGCTTTAAATTTATAGATTTGGTGTCAAAAATTAGCGTCATGAGTATTAAGTCTATATGTAACATAGAAATAAGTTTACCACTGTGCACATGCAGGCGTGTCATGTTCTTCAGAAAAGGCGACCGTTTGGGTAGAGGATCATATAGACCCAAGGTGGCTTTTAACATTCAAAGCTCCACATTCCCTTGTGGTATCTCCGTTGTTTATGGCCATTGGTCAGTGTTTTAGTTATTACAACAGTTCATGTCTCCCATAACGAAAGTGTTTGCTGGAAGATGGAGGTGTAAAAGCCAATAGAAACTCTCAACACTCCGTGACACTTTGCAGTGCATACACAATGGCTATTGTGTGCACCTCTTCATATCCATGAGAAGGTTACAGCTAGTATGCAGCTGTCCAAAAATGAATTTTTAATGAATTTAAAATTTTGAATCACATGTACTATCACCTCACGGTGTTGTGGCCAAAATTATTTTGTTGGAAGGAGCATGTTTTCCCATGCTTCTTCATTTCCCTGTTGGCAGTGGGTTTTCTGCACCACCAGTATATCCCCAGATGGATTTCACAGGAGAAGTAACTTCTTGGCCTGGGACGTTAAGGTCTTAAGTCCCACTATGTTCAGCGTCCCTATCTCTACTGAGACGCCCAGTGCGCCTCAGGTGCGGTTAGCAAGGACTCATGGCCCTATCCCTCTCCGTCTTTGCTCACCTTTGCATCCTTACGTGGGTGCATAATAATGTGTAGGAATTGGGTGTATTCTGCCCTTTTCACTACTGCTACTTTGATTCCCTTAATACCTTTATTTGCTTTAAATTTATCATAACGGTGCACATGTGTGTTCTCATTGGGAACAATTTTGTCTGACGCATTCACTTGTTGATTTCCAATTCCATTTGAGTTGTAATTTGTAATGTTGGAGGATGTGCTGAGCCCCTGTGCTGACAGATTTGTTTCCAAATTGGGCTCAACAAGGTTAATTTGTTTTGGTTGGTTGCTTGGTTTTCTGCTTAATTTTATTTGCTCATTGTTGCTAGTTCTTCCATGTCTTCCTGAACCTGTTCAGACAAGATGGATGATTCCGCTGATGTCTTTGCCTTGGCTGTGGCCAGTTTGCAAGCCTGTTTGGCAATTTTCTGTTCCTTTGGGAAAATTGGGTCGATAATTTTATATTGTTTGAAATTCTCCCCAGTGAATACTTTTGTGGTATCAGTGATTTTGTCATACTTTGAGTCATCTTTACCCATTTCTTCCTCACAGAATTCTATTACTATTAGGCCTTCTTTTATGGGACAAGCATGAATCTTATGCCCAGAGACCTGACAGTGGTTACATATAGGTGGTGCACTTCCACTGTATCACAGAATAATTTAATTTTTCCCGTCAATTATAATAGAGGCAATGTGAGGGATTTTCGTGAGATCCTCTACTATTCCAGGCTTGAGAACATTGTTGCTATTGCCTACCCTGTGCTAAGGGTTGGCATCTCTAGAATCTTTTCATCTCAAATTGTTTCTTTTCTTCATAGAATTCCAATCATTCTCAGAGATATTGTTCAACTACTGTGCACGCCAATGTAGTTGAAAGGTAGACAAAAATCATAAAAAATTTCTTTGAATTATGTAAAATGTGTGCATTTGGTTGATACTGAACGTTGGCCATTGGGAAGGTTAACCACCACTCTGACCTTTGCGGCTTCAATTGCTTCCTCCGCTGTATTAAAACCAAGATCCACCCAACCACGGTGGATGGTTTTGGTTGTCAAGTACACAGCTTGCAGGAATAATTTTGGTTGGGATATACCAAACTTTTCCAACATTGCCATACCTCTGTGCCCAAAATCACATGGATCCCATGTTCAACTGATGAAAGCGGTTGAAAATGGATCACTTCCATGTAGCTGCAGTATTTTACTAAAAATTCCATGAAACCTGCAGGTTACACACCTTAGGCTTTTTACTTTTTCTTTGGTTCTCATTTACTCCTATCGCTTGGTGCTTTATAGCAGTTCAGATCCAGGGCGAATACCCTTACCACATTTGCTCAACTCTGTCCTTGTTTATTAAATGTGCTCATTTCACCTGATATTGGTTATCAAACTGTTCTGTTTGAATCGAATTTTTACTAATAAGTGATAGTAATTGGAAAGTAAAGCTGTGCAATACTAATTTTTGAAATTTACTTTTTTTCAAATTATATTCCAGAAGCCAAGGTTGAGCACGTTTAAAGTCAGAAAACTTTAAAAAAGTTATAAAGTTAAGTTAGGACTATCTAATTTATGATGATTCTATACTCTCTTCCTACTGACATTTTCTCAATTATTTCGTGATCTGACCCTTTCTTCCTAAGAGTGAAACGTAGAGTTATTTGCAACCTGAGAAGAAGCCTCAAAGGTTGCAGTATCCCATGGATAATGCCTTTGATTTATAAGCCACAATTCATTTATATAGACCAGTGCTCTCACTTGTGAGGTTACTGAACAATTTTGTTTTGTTTGCCCAATTATTTAAATGAGATAAAATAGCATGAGCGTTAGAAAATTAAAATTTTACACACTTTTACTAAGTAGTTGAGAAGCATGGAGAGTATCACAACTACTCCCATAATCTCATGAAGATGACTTGCACTCATCATTAAAGGTCTATATGGCCTATTGACAATAGTTTCTGGTCGCTCTGTTAGTTCATTGGGAACTAAAAGTATATTATCAGAGCCAACTTGCTCTATCCTGACCTTACAGTAGTGTCAGTATCAGTGGTCCAGTTTGTCACTTCTTATATGAAGCATTCAATGTCATTTCCATGGGTTTCAACATTGTGGACTCATTTGGTAGTGAGGCCGTTTCAGCTTATAAAGTTACTAGTGGCTTGTGAATGTTGTACAGTTGTTGCACAAGGTGGTATAATCATCCCTTGGGCCTCTAAAGCGCAACTTTACATATGAATTACCAAGTTTTTGACTTCCAAATAGGCATGGTCAAGATGGTCAAGGAAAAGCTGTATATCATCCATTTATTCTGTGCAAAGTTCATTAGGCTGCATATTTTGACGTTGTGGGGTGTCAGCATGCAATGAAGCTGATAGATGGAAGGTTGAACATAGGAAGCAAGATGGTACAAAATTTTCTGAGAAGAGCTGAAACTCTGTTGAGGATTGTTGTTGTTGCATCAAGTTAGACATGAATTTTCCATAATAATGGACATACTTATTTTGACAGTAGCAGTTGTTTATGAGGTTTTCTAATTAGCTGATATCTCACATGCGGTGACCTCTGTTAAGACATTCCATGATAATTCAGATCTGGTCAGCAGTGGCATTGGCAGTCCTACCATGCTGGAACGATGTGAGTTATGGATGAGCTGCAAGCTTTAAATTGTTTGGAACCTCCTCATTATTTGTAAGAGCCTCTATAGTGAACAAATTGTTTCTTCATCTGAAGCTTCCATACTTCCCCTACATACTCGAAGCTGAAGCCCACAAGGTAAGTACAAGGGCTATAGAAGGTACACACAAGAAAGAAAGATACACCCAAGGCCACAGTGAGATAATGGTAATTAAGTGGCTTTAGTACTTCGTGTAGTGAGCACCATATTGTAGATTTTTTGGTATATGAGTTCCATAAGGTTTTATTGCCACATAAACTACAGGACAATACTAAAAATATTGATACCCCTCAAGAAGGCGAGGATAAGGGAAACATAAAAAATAAGTAGGAAAGTATCTTTATCAACTGCTAGAATTACACTACCAGGCTTTTTCGTGGAATAAGGTCAAAATAGTCACTTTTCAGCTTCACTGCTAACGTTACTTATAACATTACTTTTTCTTAAAATGGCTCTCTCAAATTTTTGTCAAAATACCATTGGTGCGTTGGTGCAATTATTATTTTAGGGATGGTCTTAACTACTTTGGCCAATTGCATTATCAGCTCAAGGCATTTATAAAACATCTTTGTTGTTTGGCTGTAAATTGCTCATTTTTATGATAGGAAAAAACATACATATTAATTGATTAATCTAAGGTCATAGTGGACACTCTGAGACAATAATCATTTCCTATTTCAAAACGTTCTAATTCATAAATAGGTAAGTTGTCAAGGCATCTGAGTTAATTATGGCTCATAACGGCAAAAAATTTCTAGTGAGGCAACATTTTATGCATTTCAGGTTTATATTATATTTTTTTTTTTTTAGTACTAGATGGTCCCAACAGGTTTATATTATATTAATTGGCTGGTCTTATCTTTTGGTAAATAGATTTATCAAAGCCTTTCAATAATATAATATATTTAGATTTTTATCACTATCTCAGAGTTTGAACAATATTTAAATTAACCAAAAACTCATGAATTTTTTCCTCAAAATTATAATATTAAAATGATCCCTTCCTTCAAGTGAGCCTCAGTTTAGAGCGAATGCAGTTGGTAGAATCAGGAATTGTTGCAAGCAACCATCCAGGCAGACCCATTTGCTTTAGTCTCAATTAGCTTCCCCAGATATCTGATGACAAGATTTGGAAGATCAAGTATGATGGGTAGACAATATTCTAGGAAAATTGAGATGGAAGGGACTATTTTTCAGCTCTTAATTCCTAAGAAACAAAAAGATTTTGATTATGGAGGACCTGGTCATTTTTTATTATCATATTCTCTCATATCTTATACATACTAAATATTTTTAATATATTAAGAGGTTTTGAGGTTATCCATTTTCAAGTTACATGTTTTAGTTACAATTCTTTTTTTAAATTAAAACATTAAAGTTTATAACATTATTGTTGAATTTTAGATCTATTAAGGATGGCTGTTTATTCTTCTGTGGTAAGATGGAGTTTTGAACGTCTATTGTATGAAGACAATAGACCAGATGGTGACTATAGTTAATATATAAAACCTTGGTAATTATACTTGAAGCCATATTATTCGGTCATTACTTAGACGATGGCACACTGCCCTGATACTTTTGATACCAAGTAAATTATCATCTTAATACAACGTAAATTATTAAATACAAAAAAGCATAAAAATTAAACTATAAACTTGTGGTAATAGTTGATGATAGTTTATTAGTATTAACTTGGGATAATTTATAGGGTTCAATGTTCACCACATCTTACCCATGACACCTCAATTTCAATGGCACTTGTCCAGAGAAAGTAATAATTTTGTTTGAGGGTCTACAATCCATTTTACTCAAGACATTTCAAAAGCCTCAGAGTTGGTCTCAATCCTCAGAAATATTCTTAAGACAGCATTTTTAACACGTCTGCAAATAGCTGAATCAATACTCATCTCAAGAAATTGACAGCACATACCATGAAAATTTGTACCACTAATTAGTAATTAGTTTGATCAAAAACTCAATTGACATTAAAAACTAATTTTGATATAGACAAAAAAAGCTCATAAGCCCAAGTCATTTAGTCAGCTATTATTTTAAGTCTGACTAAATTAACAAAGCCCTCAAGCCCAAGTCATCATAATCAAATATTAAGTGGAATCACTAGGCTGTGGATCTTTAGCTTCACGTAAATTTAAAATATTTATGATCCACAATAACTGATATCTGATATGATCCATAATAAATTAAGCATGTTAACATTATTATGTCCCTATTGAATATCTGACAATTAGATCGAGTCAACAACTCAACATTTCCCCCACCTTGACTGGATATATGTGACAGGTACTCTTTTCTTTGATTCACAATGTCTAACCGTTTGTGCTTATCAAAATATGAATGTTATATCAAAAGTCTTTCTACCACGGACAGATGAGTCTTTTTAAGACTAAGCAAGTCTATGCGGCGTGCTATGGCTAACTCAGGCATGTGCCAACAATTTTTTTTCAAGTTAGATCAACCAGCTACGCTTCCATGCTACTTGAAAGTTTGACTTTGCATCCTGCTGCGATTTCACCAATTATTAATGAGCCTGAGAAGGCCCCTTTGGCTCCAAGTAAAGTTCATCAAACCCCCCAATGGGTCAAGAAGAATCCTTCTATGACGCTCTCAAAAACTCTTCATGCTTCTGAAGCCGATTGTTGGGATGTTGAAATTACTGGATGATACGCTACACATACTGGCAGATCAGAGTGGGAATCAAGAGGAGTCTCAAGATTGATAGAAAAGGTATATGAAAAAAATTGATCAAAGTGTAGACCATTTTGCAAATTGAGGGAAATTATGCCAAGATTTCCATATAGATGTAAAAACTTCTAGAAAAGGGAAAATTAATAGGAGACTACCAAGCTGAAGATGCATCCAGCTTGAAGAGCCAAGATTTAAAGAGTTGAATGGAGAATTGAGTAGGAGTCTTTTTTTGGTTAATAGATTGTTGCAGATAAGTCTGCGATTATTAGAAGATTAGTAAAGGTCAATAGGGGCGGATGCTTCATATATCATTTATTGGGTTTTATTAGTTTCAGCAATCTTCATATCATCCAATTAGGTTGCTCAGTGGCTAAAACCCTGTTTGAACTGACTCAGCAGAATTAAGCCTTCATGCAGAGAATTAACAGTGGTGCTCACCACAGGGGGCCACTGGTCAACTGTAGATCCTCGATGCTAGGGTAGAATGGCAAGCCCTCATTTGTAACAACAAAATTTGATCATATTCCATGTGCAGTATGCTGAGGAAGCGCAAGAAGCACCTAACGACGAACCAGTATTATTTACTGTAACTGAGCCAGGTGATGAAACTGTTACGGTTTATCTGCAATTGAAAAACTGTCCTGAGTTTATGGGTGTCCAACAAGGATCCTCCATAAATGTGACCCCCCAGCAGCTGCATGACATTATGGAATGGCTGTTGTGGAAGTATCAACTCTACAAAGATGAGGTGGGTGAGCATGCCTTAAGTTGGTTTATAACCAATGAGACTATGAAAACTTTTACGCCTTGTACATGTCCTATCTGGATGTGACTACAATGGGGTTGTCTCGCCGTCTTAGTACCCACAGAATTGATAAGTATTTAGTCATTTAAGCGCAACCATCTATTTGCCAGCTACTGCGTGTTCTGGATCGCCACAATATAAAGATGGGGATGTAATGCGGTTTGCTCAAGCACAGCAGAACAATACTCACCTCCTGCTCAACCACCTTGATTGCTCTTTTTTGGAGGTGCAGGGGGCGCTGGTATAAATAGACCATCGTGGTGGGGATGTCTGCCATTGGTTGGACGTATTGGTACCACAGTTGAATCTAGAGCTACCCCAGCTGATAGGAAAGCTGTTGGATTCGCATGGCCTATCGGTGGAATGTAACCAGGACGTAACAACATTGGGAAGCAATACCAAGCACTTTATGATGGACCTAGAAGAGTGGGCGGAAGTGCTTGAAGCTGAGATAGCTCAGCTTAGGGAAAAGATAACACTGACAGAACGGCAAGTGATGGATCATGTCAGTTCCATAGCAGCTGAATTAAGCCAACTTCACATCAAGTGGAGTAATCAGCGGAAAGCAGATATCACGCTTATCCTTTGGTTGAAATCCCCTGAATATCTCCAGCTAATACGTCGGGTTACACAACTGGAAAGTTGTTATCCAGGTGGAGTGTAGTCAAGCTTTTTCTTCTTCAAATCAGTGAGATGAGAGAGTATGCGGACATGCAAGTACATCTTGATACCCTTTGACGGGCCAAAAAGGAATTTGTGCAGGAACAAGCCGCCATCATTAACCAAATAAACGATGATAATTAACAAGTGGCTATTGCTAGCTGGTAGCATGAACAAATGCAGAACATAGTAGAGGATGTCCTCTTGTAACTACAAGCAGTGGAGCGGAAACTGGACATTGAGCAGGAATTCTGTCTGGGAGTTGCAACATCAATATGAGACACTGCAACAGGAATTTCAGAATGGAAGGTGTAGATGCTATTTAGCTAAAAAGGAACATTTAATCAATGAACATTTTTCTGAGCACGCCGTAGCCAGGGGAAGTGGTGAAGTTAGTGGAGATTCAGGGGAAGAATGATATGGATAAGATAATGAGTATCCCTTGGGAGCTGTAATGGACCCCCTGCATGACACTACTTCTTCTGAGTCCATTTTGGCGGATTCGATTCTGTTTGCCCAGATGTATGATAGTTTACAGGGGGTGATTCCCCTAGTTGCTCAGGACCCAATTCGCCTGCTGCTCGTGGCTGGAGCCTGAAGTAAGGCAAAGCTGTTTGAATCAAGAAATTACCTCCCTTAAGTCATGATGGGAATCTACATGGTTACTTTAAGCAATTTGAATTCGCTGTTAAAGGGGCTTCTGATCTGCAGAAAGCGAAACTGTTGCTGTCCGCTCTAGACGTGGAAAGCGCTGATAAAGTTACCTGTTACCTTCAAATAGCTCAGTATCATATGAAGAAGTGAAAGCGATTATTCGGCTGTTTGGGGGTGCAGCCAAGATGGCCAACAAAAGGCTGACTTCCTGACTAAACAGTTCCACCTAAACGAGCCATGCTATAATTTGCTGAACAATTTTTGATGGAAGCACATGTGCTACTCAGAGCTATTTTATCCACTGAGGATGTCAGTATAGTGATGATGGCAGCCGTCAAACCATATTGGGAATTACATAACACTATGTCTCATGTTTTGGATGAAGATGTAGGACTTATTAGAATCATGAACACCTTATGTCAACTCTCCGCCACAATCAGCGATCCTAATGAAGCTTAAAAGACCCCTGCTATCACCGCACCAAACTCTTCAGTATATGGTCCGCAGTGACCGAGCTATCAACTGCTGGAACATATTTGTCCATCATACAAATCAGCGGTCTGCTTTTCCGCCTATGTACGCTTTGCCAGGTCATCCATGACCTTGGAACAAGACTGTCAATTTTCAAACTGGTCCTTCCACTGCAAGTTATAAACATGAACCTTTTATGAATACTTTCTTCCAGTGCGGACAAAGAGGGCATTATGTGGGCAATTGTCCTATCAAACCTCAGGTGTATGCGATGCCAATTGAGAAGATCGAGCAGGGAAAAGCTCAAGAGAAGTAGAGATGGGACGCTCTACCTCCTCTAAGTCCAATTCAATTGTCCCTAACAACTCCCAATCGTCTCTTCGTGTAGGATTTGGAACTCAGCCAGACGATTTGATATACCAAAAGCTTCCGTTGGATACTCCTGCTTCCATTCCAGAGAGTGAAAAATCACCCCCAAGCTCTGAGTTCCGTAAGGATGTGCAGAAGCCATATGCGTGGCAGATCCTGGAGAAAACCTGCATGATCAACGTGGATCCCTCAATGTACGTTAGCTCTTTAGTAGGGGTTAATGTAGCCATTTTGGTTGAGAAAATCGCTATTGAGTATCCTAATGTCAGCAGAGGCATTTCCTCTTTCTGATTAACACAAAGCCTTTGGATGCCCATGTAATAAACACTGATGGTTCTTCTTACTCAGAGTGCACTTACTGTAATATTTTCGTTCAAAACACAAAAATCCATGATATCATAACCACAGGGGCCCCTGTGAATATAATTTCTACCAGGTTGGTGGCTAAGCTTCTACTCAAACCGGATGTGGACCACCAAGTAGTATATGTGATCGTGGGGATGCATAGCACTGTGTCTGAATGAGCATATAGCATGTTGCCTTTATGATTTGGGTCAGTCTGGGTTTTTGCTCCAGCAGTGGTTCTACCAAACAATATCTACAACACGTTAATTGGCTTGACATTTATGAGGAAATTTTGTATTGTGATAAATATGGCGGTTGAAACTCTTAACTTTTTGAGACAACAGATCCCTGTTTATTTTACCTCTTGTGGAATACCAATGGATCCATTCCGCTCTAGTCAAATCAATCTATCATTTAGTGACGGAGTGATTCCTGTTCAATATTGGTGAATGAAGTGGAGAACCAGAGCCCTCCCCAACCATATTTATAAGTGCAAAGGGATTCCGCTTCGAGAAGCAAGTGCTTTGAGCCTACTGTCTGGACATCAGTGCATAGTAGGAACTGAACTCGAAATTGACATCCTTAAAGGGTTTTATGGGGAAATTATGGAGCCTCTCAGCACTCACGGCTTGAACCACATGTGGCTCCAGGGATACTGCTCCCTGGGAATGGGGAGGTAAAGGTGATTCTAGCAAATTTACAGAAAGAGATAATAAACATTACAGCGGCACCAAGTGGTGGCTTACCTACAATTAGCTCCTATTGAGGAAGTTCACTGTATTCATGATTTCTGGCTCGTGGGAGGATCTTGGACTACTGAAAAATCTCATTGTTCAGTGTATTGACAGTGGTTCTGATGGAAGAACTAACTGGATTATTGGCGGAACAGCAAGATAAATCTATGGCATTATTTGAATAGTAACAGGATATTTTCGCATATGATGATCATGATTTTGAGTGCACTCAAGGGGTGGTACATTAATAGAGACAGGGGATCACCCAACCCATTTGATCACGGCCTATTAGATAATCAAAGGTGGCAGAAGAGGTTGTCTCAGACTAGGTGGATAAACTTATTGTGCAAGGGATGCTAGATCCATCAAACAGTCCATGGGCATCACCAGTGCTCATTGTAAAGATAAAAGATGGCATGAATTGGGTGGTTATTGACTATTGCAAGCTTAATATTATAACAAAAAGGATTCCTACCTTCTTCCATGGATTGATGATGCGTTGGACCGATTGGGCAGGGCGAATTATTTTTCTGCCATGGATCTGATCTCAGGGTATTTGCAGATTGATTTGCCATCAGCGGAATGGGAGAAATGCGCTATCATCACTTTGAAGAGGTTATTCCAGCCAACCCACATGTCACAAGGTTTGTGCACCGCCCTGGCTACGTTCCAACATGCCATGGATACAATTTTAGGTGACTTGAAGCTGTACTGAATCTTAATCTACCTTGATGATATCAATTTGTTCTTGCGGATGTTTACAGAGCACCTTGCCCACTTGGAACAATTGTTCTGTCGCCTCACTACTGCTATTATCAAAATCAAACCTTGGAAGTGTCATTTTTAAAGAACAATTAGAAACTCTTAGGTTTGAAGTGGATTCAAAAGGGCTTAAACAGCAGCTGGTAAAGGTGGAAGTGATAAGCAAGATGACTCAACCAGGTAAAAAATGATATTCAAGTGTTTCTAGGGATGGTCGGGTAATATGAACAGTTCATTCCCAATTTCAGTTGCTTTAGGGCCCTGCTTTTCGAGTTGTTAAGTAAAAAAGCCTATTTCAATTGGATGGAACAATGCCAAAACGCTTTTGATGTGTTACAAACCGCGTTTGAAAGTTCACTTATTTTGCAATATCCCAACCTTGACACACAATAAATATTACAAATGGATGCACACCTCTCTGCTATTGAGGCAGTATAAACCCAGAAGGACGATGATGGCGTGGAGAATCCTGTCACGGTTTTTAGTCAAAGCTTGAACTGTCACAAATGAATTTACACTGTGACCAAACAGGAGTGTTTGACGGTGATTTACGCATACAAAAAGTTTTGGGTATATCTACATGAGATAAGATTACAAGTAGTGACGGACCACACTTTCTTGCACTGGCTGCAGAATATGCTTGAACTGGAAGGACAGCTCACACGTTGGGCACTAAAGCTCCAGGCGTACTATTTTGAGATTATACTCCGTCCAGGAGCAAAACATCCAGTTGTGGATTGTCTTTCCTGACTGCCAATGGTTGCTATTATGGCAGATTTAGCTGACATTATGTACTAGAAGATGGTGTTGAACAAATACCATGATGAGCCGCCACAGGTGATCAAGGTATCAGATGGGCTCAGGAAGTATATTTTCTATGAGAGGGGAGCTATATAAGTGGATTGGAGACTTGACGCTGAGTTTCCCTAAACCTTTAGCTAGACATGCGATTATTATGGATGCTCATCAGGCTGTAGGACATGGAGGATTGCGAAAACGTTGAAGTTTTTGTGACTCCATTACTACTGGGAAAGCATGAATTACAATGCATTGGAAACGGTTAGTTGTTAACATCAGTGTCAAGTGGAAAAGAAATTCTGCTGAAGACTATATACCAGCTGATTAAGCCCTGTTTCGCCTGGCACACCGTTTCCCTTGATGCAGTGGGACCTCTGCCAACTAGCACTAATCAAATCCAAGTATATAATCGTTGCCATTGATCATTTGACCCAATGGGTGGAGGCCAGGGCCATTAACGACTTTGGAGAGGTAACCACTGCCAAGTTTATTATGATTGTGTTATACAGTAACACGGCCGCCCACAGTTCATTTTAATGGAAAATGGAACCAATTTCACTTCATAAATCCTGTCTAAATTAAATGAGTTGATGGCAATCTGCGGAGTTTTGACCACCCCTATCATCCAGAATCAAATATAATAGTGGAACGGGTCAAAGGAACCCTAGTGAACATACTTTGAAATTGGTAAAGGATTGACCCTTGGAATGGAGTACCCTTCTACTTACAGCTGTGTTTGCATATAATATCGGCTATCATTTGTCCACTGGTAAGAGCCCTTTCCAAAGGTTGTATGGTTGACATCTGGCTCTGCATGCCTTGCTTTACTAATGTGTAGAGGATACTGGTGGTGTGGACCCTCAGCGATATCTGAAGACTCTTACAGAAGCATTGATCAATCTACAAAAAGAAGCCTACTCCACCAGTTTGGCCAGGAAGATTCAAAATCAGGTGGCCAATCAGAAAATACAGAGTGGACTTCCACTGTTTGCTGTAGGAGACCAGGTCTTATTCCACGACCAGTACAGATTTGGGCTGAAAAAGAGGCTCTCTAACATCTGGGCTGGGCATTTGAGATAATTGAGAAGACTGGCATGGACGTCTACACTATTAAGGAACCTGTGGGGGGTTGGATTATCAACCAAGTTCACATAAAGTTCCTTTGAGCATATAAGCAGTAAGAGCATATTATCCAGCTGAAGGGGGGAGTAATTTCAGGAATTTGATATGATTGGACAACTCGCTACACATACTGGCAGATCGGAGCAGAAATTGAGACAAGTCTCAAGATTAATGGAAAATATATATGAAAAAGTAATTGATTAAAGTGTCGACCATTTGGCAAATTGAGAGAAATTACGCTGAAATACTGAGATAGTTGAGAACTTTTAAATTTAAATTTATTGCGAGGAAGGCCGACCATGGGATGGACACTTCCGAATATGACTCAGAAGAGACAAAACTTAGTAACAGGGAAGGCACCCCAGAGAAGCGATGCTATCTCTTATTGCCAGCGGGAACGCCACTTATGGGGAGGGGGAGGGAACGTGTGGAGGGGCCTTAGCCACAACTGAACACGTGTGGAGGAAGGGGTCTGAGTTGATGAACCAGACTGGGAACCAGGAGGAGACCAGCTGTCAGTGACGCGGTGAAAGTAACCAAACATCCACGCTTGAAAGTGGTCCACCAAATGAGACCGGAATCTGTGGACAGCTTCTAAGAGGGTGGGGGTGGAGCCTGCGATGGCATCTAAGACAATCGTGTGGATGGTCCACATGGCGATTGCAACCACCAGAGCACGGAGGGAGGGTGGAAGGGGGGAGGCCATTGATAAAGCAAACATATCCCTTGACAAGCTGAAGGGATGTGTTTGATCCTGGCCTAGCAGACGTTGATCTTCGCGCCATATCACTTTAGAGGTAGGGCACTTCTCCAGGAGTTGGAACAGCGTTCCATACTGGCCACACACGACACAGGATGAGTGTAAAGCGTTAGAGCGCTCATTTTTACGATGCACCCGCCTCAGGCAGCGCCACACATGGGAGCGGACTTAAGGCTGCAACAGAGGATGGTGTACGTATTTCCAGATAGTTTTTTGGGTCTCAATGGAGTAAGGGATGTCCATCATGCCCAGGTAGTCCACCCTGGATAGGACATGGGGCCGAACGGGGATCTCGCCATCATGGATGGGTAGCCCCTGTACCTCTTGTGTGAACTGAGGAGAGGGGCGGCCTCTTTTGGTTGTATGTCCGCTAATATTAATTCTCCACTCAGCATTCCGCATGGAGAGTAGGATTCGTTTGTAGTGGGTTTTAGTCCCGTGAGGACCTGTAGCGATGTGTGTGATGCGAGTTGATTTCATCAGGGAGTGGGGGTTTGATGGATTGTTGAGACCCAAGGCGCTGGAGAAGTTGGAGTGGGCTGCGCGGGACCAGTGTTGGGAGGGGAGTGTAGGGGCGGTGACGGCCGCAATCCAGGTGCCCAGGATCTTAGCAGGGGCTTTGAAGTCAAGCAGGCCCATGCCACCATGATGATGAGGGCCAAACATGACCTCTAGCCGTACTGGTGGAGGGCGGCCTGACCAAAGCCATCCTTGCAGCAAGGCATACAAGGATTTGAAGAAGCTTGGGGAGAAGTGGATGGCGTGGGCTCCAAACCAGACTTTGGAGAGGAGCATAGAGTTGGATAAAACAACCCTGCCAGTAAGGGAAGTAGGGTGGGCTCTGAGAGAGGCGATTCTCTTTGTCACGTTGTCCAGAATATGGCACTCCATTACTGCTGACGCGTATCCGCCTGCCTCCATTCACACGCCCAGATGGCGTACCAGCCCTATGGTAGGACGTGGCACAAAGGGAGCACCAGTGGGGCGGTGTGTGTTGAGTTAGTAGGGCGAGGACGTGGGCGAGCAGATGGGCCAGGTTGGGAACTAATTGCTGGGGTCCAGCAGTTCTGAAACTGACCAAGGAGGATGATTTCAGTTTTGGAAGCGTTCAGTGCCACGTTTCTTACCCGGGAATACTCCTGGATGAGAGCTTCAAGCGCGCGTGCATCTTGATTATTAGACACCCCAACCACACAGTCATCTGCAAACGCCATTATCCTGACTGGGGCTTGGCTTGGCACATGGACCCCAGTGAGTTGGGCATTCACATTTCGCAGTAGTGGGTCAAGGCTGAAGTTGTATAAGAGTGGGCTGAGGGGTCCCCTTGTCGCAAGCCCCTTTGGGGGCGGACTACTTCTGTCAGGAAGCCAGGGCCACGTACTGCCATTGTTGCAGATTCCGTGAGCAGCATCACCCAGTTGATGAAGCGAGGGGGTAGTTGGAATTGATGGAGGCAGGCCCTGAGGTATTCCCAGTTTACTCTATCATAGGCCTTTTGTTGGTCCAAGAATACAAGTGCCCCAGAGGCTGTGGATTGACATACATTAGCCACAGAGTGCACGTTATCCCAAATCAGCCTTCTGGGGATGAAACTGAATTGTTCTGGGGAGATGGTGGCAGATGCTACAGTCCCTAAACGGTTAGCCATGATTTTTGTTAAAATTTTGGTGTCTGTGTTTGTTAGAGAAATGGAGCGCCAGTTGGCTAAGTCTAGCTTATCCCCTTTCTTGAAGAGTGTGATGGTAAAGGCCTCATGTCCCCCTGGTAGGAGGCGCATTTCCAACGGGCTTTGGTTAAGTGAGGCGAGCAGCAATGGGGATATATATTTGAAATACTTTTTGTAAAACTCATATAGAATGCCATCTGGGCCTGAGCATTTTTGGTTTGGCGCACCGCAAATGGCTGTCCATAATTCAGTCAGATTAATCAAATTCTATATAGTCGGATATCAGAAAATGATGCAGATGTGGGCTCAGTCGAGAAATTCCGCCACTTCAGCAAGCTGAATTGGATCAGATTAGTACAACTCGGAGTAATACTTTTGTGTTTCAATTGCCACTTCAGCTGGCGTATCTACAATGGAATCATCCAATCTTCGCACCTGTGTGCAGGCCACACTCTGGTGTGGTGCAAATTTTTTTTTAAAAAATGTGCGGTGCACTTGTCGCTTTTTGTGATGCATGTTGTCCTGTACTGAACACAAACCCGATGTTTGTGTTGCCTTTTGAGATCGTTGAAGTGGGCAGCTGCCTCCGCCCACTTCCAGCCCCATGCAGAGCTGTATCCTGTAGCTGGGATGTTGGACTCCAGGTGTGCCAACTCTGCCAGAGCGCGCGAAGTGACCACTGATGTGGCTCGTGAGCATCTGGAGGAGAGATGGCGAGAGTGGCGGATGGTGTCATCTTTGAAAGTTGCCCATGTGGAAATGGGGTCCACACAAAATGGTGCAACAAACTTTTTTGCCAAAGTTGCCACTTCCACCCACATGGAAATTCCTGATGATGCGAGCTTGGAGGGGCAGATTTTGCACCAATGTGGGGCCTTAGCAGCTGTGACAGGTAGGTGGTAGGTTAGCGAGACCAGTCGATGGTTGGAGAATTCCATTTTTGTTGTTTTGAAGTGGGAGATGTAGGGTTGGAATTTCGCCAGAGTTAGGATAAGGTCAATGCGAGTCATGGACCTTAATTGGCCGTTGTGGACATGGGGGCGCGTCATGTTTTTGAGCAGCAGGGCATGTCACGGCAGCACATCCATTAGATAGTTGAGAACTTTTAGAAAAGGGAAAACGAATAGGAGACTACCAAGCTGAGGATGCATCTGTCTTGGGGAACTGGGATTTAAAGAGTTGAATGAGGGATTGAGTAGGAGTTCTTTTTTGGGTAATAGGTTGTTGCAGACAAGTCTGCAATTCTTAGAATATTAGTAAAGGCCAATAGGGGCGGATGCTCCGTATATCGTTTATCAGGTTTTATTAAAGTCAGCGATCTTCATATCATCTAATTAGGTTGCTCAGTGGCTAATACCCTGTGTAAACTGACTTGGCGGAATCAAGCCTTTACGCCAAATATTAACACCAATCAACCCCAAGAAACCCTCATCTAACATCAATTTACTTTGGATGGAGATCTTATTCCTGACATCTTGTTTGCCCTTTTTTGTTCCCTTCTAACAACCTTGTTTCCTCTCTATGCGCTGGCAGTGTGGCTTTGTTGGGTTTTGAGCTCAATTTGATGTCAGAGCTCATAAATGCCTACTTGTCATCCACACTTGATAATGGCCCTGAGATTGCCACATATGATATTTTTGAGGCCAATCAGGCCATTGTTTTCGCTAACTCAGTTTCTAGGCTTTGGTGCAAACCTGCTTCAGTGCATATGGATTTACACGTCCCATTTGGCCTTAATACTCAGGTTTTTTTAGATTGGCGCATCCAGGTATTATACCAAGCCCTTTGCAAAAGCCTTTCAAAAGGGCTTCTTGAAAATGTATGTTCCACAGATCATTCTTCTGGGCACATGCGTTCGCTTCCCTCCTTCCTTGATTCCCACCAATACTGTTCCCAACATGTGCAGGGTATTAGACAAGGCCCATTCATAAATGGTTCATGCGAAAGTGTTCCTCCCCCCAGTTTACCCATGCCTCAAAAGTCTCCTTGCCAAATGTAAATTCCTTTCAGCTGCATTTATCTCCCAAATTGACCCTTTCTCGCCTGTTCCAAAGTCCATTTATATGGTCTTTCCATCCGGTTTGATGGCCTTTTTTAAGCTGACAAGGCCAGTGTGCCTTGTGCCAAGCCTTTTTGGGTTTAGCGCATCTCTGACAGGGTTTGGATAGTCAAGACTTGTATGGGATTAATTTCTCTGATTCTGCTACAGATTTCACCAGTTCAGTCCCACTCTCCTTCCCCTACCAAAGAAGGGCTACCATTTTAAGTGATAATGAGGCGTATATCTCTGTATAAAATTTTATGTTTTTTTTAATTTTCTGTCAATTCTATATTTTTATTATTTTGTATTATTATTATTAAACTTTTCTTTCCATTACTATCACTTTTAGTAATATGATTTGATTCAAATAGCGTAATTTGATAATCAACACCAGGCGAGATAAGTATGAATAATAAGGTAAATATCTGGGTGAACGCGGTTAATGGCAGCGGACCTGGACATGCACCGCCCAAAGGTACCAAGCGCACAGTCAAATGAAAATCTCAGCAAGAATAAAAAATCCAAGGTGGCGCCTCCCACAGGTTTCATCAATTTTTTGGTAAAATACTGTAGCTATCTGAAAGTATCCCAATCACAACCACTGTTGTCAGTGGAACACAGGATATAAGTTTTAATTTACATAGAAACACTGACAAAATGGGAAAATTTTGGCGAAGCCCAACAAAATTTTTTCCCGCAAGTGGTATACATAACAATCCATACTATCTGCAGAGGTTGGGTAGATCTTGGGTCTGAAACCGCGGAAGAAGTGAATGAAGCAGCAAAGGTTAGAGTGGTACTTGACCTTCCCGATGGACAGCAATTGGTCTATCCAAACGCACCCGTTGGACAGAATCCAAGGACATTTTCATAATTTTTGACTATCTTCCAACCACACTGGCACTCACAGTAGTCAAAGAACATCTCCAAGAAGGCTTGGAAGCCTATGGAGAAATTAAACAATTTGAAATGCAACGATTCCAGCTGATGCCAACCCTTAGCATGGGGAAGGCAATAGCAATAATTTCACCAAACCAGGATGTAGTAGAGGATATTACAAAAAAACCCCACATTGCATCCTTCACAATTGATGGGGGAAAACCCCAGCTGTTACACGCAACAGTGGAAAGCGCACCCCCATTTGCAACCACTGACAGGCCTTTGAGCATAAGATTCATGATTGCCCCATAAAAGAAGGCCTGAGAGAAATGGAATTCTGTGAGGAGGAAATGGGCGAAGATGACTTATAATATGCCAAAATCACAGATACTACACAAGCATTCAACTGAGAAAGCATGGGCAATATAAAATTTTGACCCTATTTCCCCAAAAGAAAGAAAAATGGCCAAACAAGCTTACAAGCTGGCCGCGGCCAAGGCAAAGGCCTTGATGAGAATCAACCATATCGCTGGAGCATGTCCAGGAAGACATGGAGGAATTCGAGTCCATGAACTAATCAGATCCCGCAGATAAACCATAACCATATCTGACTAGTTTGAATTTGGTGGAACCCGATTAAGAAATGATTGCAGCAAAATTGGGGTTCAGTGCACCCCCAGAAACTGCAGAATTTAACCCAATCAGGAAGGAAAATCAACATAGGGATGCAGAAGAAAATAATGTGGCCAATAAAACTCCACAAGTGCATCGCAATAACATATCAAAACCAAGCAAAGCCAAGAGAGGAGTAAAAACTGTGGCAATGAAAGGGGCAGAATATACCCCAACTCCTACTCAAGGTATTCTCTTTGCAGCAGAGGTGCAGTGGAGAGCAATGTGAGCGAGGGAGTAGGGCAGGGAGGCCCTGCTAACCGCTCCTGAGGCGCATTGGGCGTCTCAGTAGAGATAGGGACGCTGAACATAGTGGGACTCAAGGCTTTAATGTCCCTGGCCAAGAAGTTGAGTCTCCTAAGAAACCCACCTGTGGATATCCTGGCGGTGCAGGAAACCCGCTGTCCACAGGGAGAGGAGGAGGCATGGGAAAAAAAGCTCCTTCCAACAATATTGTTTTGGTCACTCCACTGTGGGGTGATAGTATGCGCGAACCAAAACTTTAAATTTATTAACAAAAATTTGTTTAATGAACAGCTTTGTACTCACCGTAACCTTCTCATGGCACACCAAAGTGCACATAATAGCCAGTGTGTACGCCCCAAACAGTGCACATGACTGAAGAGAATTTCTCACAGCCCTAACACAACTAAATCTACCAACAAATACTTTCATAATGGGAGACATGAACTGCTGGATTAACCCAGAGATGGACCAATGACCATACACAATGGAGATACCACAAGGGCAAGTGGAACTCCGAGTACTAAAGGCCACCATGGGATTATATGATCCACTGTCAAAAAGGCAATCCCTGCTACAAAACATGACACGCTTACATGTACACAATGGTACACTTGTCTCTATGTCGAGGATAGACCTAATACTCGCAACAAAGACTTTCTGTTACCAAATTTAAAAATTTAAAACTGCAAAAATCAAATTCTCTGACCATTGGCTTGTTTCAGCGTCTTACAAACCGGCGGAACAAGTACCCAAGCACCCAGATGGTGCAGAATACGCCCAGAAAGTCTAGCCAACTTGGAATTTCAATCCTGGATGGAGTAAATATCCTCACCCGGGATTTTCAAACACCCTTTTGCTTGGACCCACTAAACATCTGGGAAAACTTCAAAAATCAATAACCCAACAAATTAAACACACATCATCTAGGAGACACAGGGCAGTTTCAGCCATTATCAAACACATTGGCTGAAATTGACCATCTAGAAAATTTTGTACCAAGAATGGGATACAGCCATGAATGGGGTCACAAATGGGTGGAGGTTTCTGCTCAGGTAAACACCCCTGATCTGCAAGCCAACACTGACACCGAGTTGGAGTCCAATATAAAGGCAAAAACATAAGAGATGGAAAAACTTGCTCAAGCTATTTTTCCGCCAATTTAACGCCAGGAAAAATATGATAGCTTGTACACAGGTCTGTCAACTGGACAAATCCATAGCAAAAACACCCAAAGAAGTCATGACCAAAGTTCACAGGTTTTATACGAGATTGTAGAAAACTGAGCCAGTCAAACCAGAAAAAATTGAAAAAAATCCTTAGAAGCGCACATATCAACATCGCATTTTTGAACAACAATCTAATTAGCCTAATATTGCGTGAGGAATTATGGTTGTAGTAGCCGGTACACAAAGAGGGAAATGCCCTAGACCAGATGGGATTCCCTATAAGTTTTATATAAAATATTTTACTAACATCTCTAACATTCTTCTAGCTTCAATGAATAAGTGTATTATGGAAACATACCTCCTAACTGGAGGCAAAGAAGCCTACACGGTCACTTTATTCAAGAAAGGAGACAGATTAAACCTATTCAACTGGCGCCCAATTTCCCTAACCAACACAGATACAAAAATTTTCACAAAAATTATGACTGAATGACTAGGAGAAATTGCAACCAATGCAATATCCCCATCACAATATGGATTTGTTCCAAGAAGATCCATATGGGATTACATCCACACAGTTTCAAATGTCTGCCAGCCCAAAACCTCTGGAGCACTTGTCTTTTTAGACCAACAAAAGAAATATGACAGGGTGAACTGGACCTATCTTAGGGCCTGCCTTCAAAAACTTAAGCTTCCAAATAAATTTATAAGCTGGGTAATGTTGTTTACAGAGTCTGTAACCATGGCTGTGCGTGGAGCAGGCTTCTTAACCAACCCAGTTATCCAACAGAGAGGACTAAAACAAGGAGACCCCTTAAGCCCTCTACTCTACAACTTTATCTTAAACCCCCTAATCCGAAATATAAACACACTGCTCAAAGGAATCAACGACAAGGGCCAGCCACCAGTCAAAATGATGGCCTTCGATGATGATTGTGTGGTGGTCATATCCAACAATAAGGACGCTTGCAGAATTGAGAAAATACAATACTATTCAGCCATAAGTAACGCATCACTGAACACTGAGAAAACGGAAATTATACTCCTGGGGAAATATTAGGCCCAGTGGATGCCATCTACACAGGGCCAACAAGCTAGTATAACATCAAGACTCCTGACCAGACATAGGAGGCGAAAATTAGCAATGACCTCGCTGAAACTTCCATTTGTCACCAAGCCAACAGCTGGCCCTGTTCGTCACTTGGGAGTATGGTTGGAAGCAGGAGGATATGCTAACTCCATGATAGAATATCAATTATTGACCAAAATAACAAAACGCATTGCCTCCTTACATGGACACCAAAAAAGGTCTAACAGGAAGGGTCACGGTAGCCAACTCTATGATTCCATCAATCGTATGGTTCATGGCACATGCAATCACTTTCTCAACAACTTTCTTCAAAACAGTCCACGCCCTATTACAAGGATGGCTATGGTCCAACCACAACCCCCCTGTACGCCTCAAGACCCTATTTGGATCTAAATATAATAGAGGCATGGGGCTTACTAATTACGTAGAGCAAGCAACCCATATACTGGGATCCTGGATACCTCAGGTGACTAGCCCAGATCTTCCAGATACACACTGGGCCAGAACAGCAAGATATAACTTCACATGTGCGCTACAATTAAGAAACCCAGATCACCCAAACACATTAATCAAGTATCTGGCATCCCATCCTACAGCTGCAGGACCACATGGCACTCCTGCACATTTTAAACAAATACTCCTAGCCATGAGAAAAGCGACAAGGCGGATTCACATAAATGAACAAACCAGTCACCAAGGACTCTTAAGGCTAACTCACAGACAGGATATCAATGATCAAATAGTCACAGGCAATATAATAAGCAAAAGCCCAAAAACCATAGCCAGGATATATTACCTGGACCATATGGACATACCATACAGCCTGGAGACCCAACGAAGAGTATGGAGATACACACATCACCCTCTACTCCAACCCAGGATAAGAACACATAAATGGAGGTGTATGAGGAGGGTATATCAAATGGCTGAACGGTCAAAGGCCAATCACACCTCATGTGCAATATGTGGTCAGTATGGAAGCCTAGCCCACCGTTTAGAACAATGCCCAACATCAGTGGCGGTATGGAAAGAGGCCATGCGCCTTTTCAACCAAGAAAACGGACATCCATTCAGCCTAGCAAGGAACATGTTCGCTATAAACATGGACTCTTATCCACCCATCTCACAGGGAGCTAATAGTAGCAATAGCACTATGGAAGATACATACAATGGTACTGGAATCGCTCACAGGAGCAGTGCCAACAATCCAAGAAGCCATCCATCGCTTCCACAGCCATATATTGGAACATTTTCAAGCATGGCTGTTTGGACATATGACCCTCATAACAGAAGGACAATCAACACATGGTTCCCCATATGGTTCCTAAAAGTTGATCCTTTCCTTCACACATGCTGCGTCCTAGAATAAGCCAGCATAAATCCCCTTCCCTACCGTCCTAATCTTGGTGATCCTGGAGACAACAAGAGGGGCCTGAACCCTCTGGGGTGTCTTTATTTGTTGAATTTCATTAGTTTTACTATATCAGAAGTGCTTGTCCCCTGGTCGACCTTCCCTGATTAAATATTATTATTATTATTCTTCTTCTTCTTCTTATATTTTTTATTCATAGTATACCTTCATTTTACTCTTTTTTATTTTATGTATTGTTAGTATTCTTGCTTTTCTTTCTCCTAAGTGTCACTTTTATAGAGTGAAAGAAGATTCAAGTTGAACTTGAAATTTCAATAATCAGTAAAGAAGAAAATATGCACAACTCCAATCAGAAGTCCTGGGCAAACATCTCAAAGGGTGGTAATTCCACAAACAAGTCATTCCCCAAGGGCATCAAACGCTCCCACAAGGAGCTCCCGGGTTAGCCAAGCAAACCAGACCAAATGACAGATGCAAGTCCCCACCGAGGGGGACTTGAAAATGCTACACCAGCATATGCTTTACAACAATATCCGCCACTAACTCCCCTCCTCCCCTGTTAAACACGGGGTTAGAGTGAACTTCAGGGTCGAACACCCAGAGATCTTGTTGGCAATAACTGAAAAAGAAAAGTTTATTTTGAAAATGCCATTTTTACTAAACAGGAATTCTGTTAAGGATTCATAGATAATGGCTTCACCACAGTGGAGCAGGCGGACGCCGCGACAAAGGTCATCATCAAGGTAACCATCAAAGGTGTACCCCACCACATAAAGGTACATCGCACCCACTGGAACAAGGAGAATGACCTCTTCATCTCCTTCAAAGATCTCCCAACTGATCTCCCCCATGACTTTGTTGAAGCGGAGCTAATCAAAGGCCTTGAGGAGTATGGAATAGTGAAGAAATTCAGGCTGCAGCGCTTCCACCTCATGCTGGAACTCTGCAGTGTAAAGGCGATTGCAGTTATCAACCCCAAGCTGGAAGTAGAAGCTGATCCCAACCTGATCCCATGTGTCGCACAGTTCATCTTACCAGAGGGACAAGCATCCAACCCCTTTAAAGTCATCCCAGAGAGAGCTTCTCCCATCTACCAGCACTGCCGGCACTTAGGCATCGGGCCCATATATGCCCTGCTGTAGGCAAGCAGCATGAGGAGGAGGATCCTGAGGAAATGTACAAAAATGATGAAAATTGTGTTAAATTTCAGGTAACAACAACCCCATTCAACTGAGGGGGAACATGGCGAGTATCAGATCATTAAACTGGTCACCACCAAACAATGCAAAGCAGAGGAGAAAGCAAATTGACAAGCAGAGGCCAGAACAAGGGCTGAAGAAGCTAAAAAAGTGAATCAGATCCCAGAAACCAATAATGTTGGAAACACAAACTGTTTTGAGATCCTGAGAGAGACCCTTGAGGAGCCAAAGGAGGGGACAGCAAACCAGCAGATGCAGGTGGCAACACAGGGACAGACGCAGCCCACGGGAGTAAGAAATGAACTGGCGCTGGTTCAGGCTGGAGTTCGCAACTCTGGTCACCTACTAGTAGTCTCAACAAAAACTCTCAGAACAAGGGTTACAAAAATTTTCAAGATGGTCCAGCTATTGATAGAGTGAGCGCTGCCTCAGCTCAGCTCAGTGGCGCAGAGCTCTCAAATGGGTACTCAAAGCTCAAATTTCTTGAATCATGATAGAACTGGGTCAAATGGCCTGGAACTATCCTATTAAGGCAGATTGGGTGGATTGGGAAATTCGATCACAATAGGGATGTTCAATATCGCTGGGCTGAAGGCTGCCACATCCTGGGCCAAGAAAATTCATCACCTGCAAAACCCCCTTGCTGACATCCTGGCGATCCAGGAGAGTCACTGCCCAAGGGGGAGGAGCTCAAGTGGACCCATATGCTCCTCCCAAACTTCTCAACTTGGTCCACCCTCTGCAGGTTTGTGATCAAACCAGGAAGGGACATCACCATCACATCATCGACTGATTACTTAAGGGAGAGAGTCCTGGCCATCACAATCACCTGTCGAGGAAATCAGTACACCCTAGTCAATACTTACACCCCCAAAATCCCCAGTGACCGCGCCAACTTCTTTGAAGAGGTGGCCAATTTACACTACCAGAAAACTGCTTCCTCCTAGGGGACATGAACTGCTGGTTCACAAGAGCCACAGACAGATGGCCCCCAGACATTGATCATCCCCGCGGACACCAGGAACTCGCGTCACTCATGGCCACATTAGGGGTCATCAATGCACGCCTAAAGGATGCGCCAACCCTTGAGCACATGACAAGTCACACGTCAGAGAGGGCGAGCTGCTCTCAATGACACGTATCAACCTAAACTGCATCCCAGCAACCCTCAAGCATATGGTAGAAAACTTTGAGACAGTTAGTGTCACCCACTCAGACCATTGGCTGGTAAGGATTATCTTGAGGTCAGAGCTGCATGCACAGCCATGCCCAAAATGGGAGAAGATTCACCCACAAACCATAACTAATGCTGACTTCGCCCACTGGTTAGCAGTATGAACCCTGACTATCAATGTGAGGGACCCCCTCAGCGAAGACCCAATCTAGACCTGGGGACACCTGAAAGCTGAAATGGTCAGCGCCGCAAAACATACATCCTCCAGGAGGCACGTGGCCAAGGCATTGGCGCTCTAAAGGGTGATCAACCAATGAGCACATCATAAGAGGAATGCCCCCCAAGTGGGCCACAGCACCAATTGAACGAGGGAATGGGTTTGGCTAACCCTTGAGATCCAAGGTTTCAGCAAGCAGGCACAGGAATGGCTCACGTTACAGGCAGTAGTGAACAGTGGCCAAGGGTGAAAAATCATCTTGATTCTTCATGCATCAGTTCACCGCCCAGAAATACAAAACCTGATGTGATACTCTGGCCGTGCAAGATAGTACCATAGCACGCTCCCCAGAGGTGCTAGTAGACTTAGCCCATGAATACTACACAAAGTTATACTCGAGCAAGGGCGCCTTACCCAGGACATTCAGTCCTTCCTTGCGAGGTTGGAGCCACCCTCAACCCTGAACATCAGCCCTCACAGCACCGATAACAAAGGAGGAGCTCAATGTGGCAATCAAGAGCTGTTTTCTGGCAGAAGAGTCCAGGACCCAATGGGATTCCGTACAAACTGATTTTGATATTCCCAGACCTCCTCAGCCACATCCTCCTTGCTGCGCTCAACAGATGATTGGATGAGACCAAGCTGATGCCAAGAGGGGATGAGGCCCTGCTTGTCCTCCTTCACAATAAGGGTGACACACATTTACTCAATAACTAGCGACCAATCTCACTGATTAATTCTGACACTAAACTGTGTTCAAAAATTCTGGCACATCATCTGGGTTCCATTGGGAAGAACGAGATCTTGATAAACCAACATGGTTTTGTCCCTGGAAGGAGCATCTGGGACAACATCCACACAGTCACCAACATCACCCAGTCAAGCTCTAGTGGAGCATTAGTATTCCTAGACCAACAGAAAGCTTATGACAGAGTGGACTGGTTATACCTACACCGTTGCATGGAAAGAGCACACCTGCTACAAAAATTCATTGACTGACCAATGAAGCAAATTACTATGACAAGCATGTCAGTCCTAGGCCCCAGATTCCAGTCAGCCAAATTCTTACCTCAATGTGGGGTGAGTAAGGGGACCCATTGAGCCCCCTGCTGTACAACCTGGCTTTCGACCCAGTGTTGTGGGCTGCAGAGGCAGAGCTGGAAGGCATCAGCGTGCATGGGCATCCACCACTGAAAGCTCTGGCATATGCTGATGATGCAGTCATAGAGATTGCAAGCTCAGAAGACTTGGAGAAACTTGATTAATTATCAACCAGTACAAATCTGCTAGTAGTGCAAGGATTAACAAATCAAATGTGGAGATATTACATGTTGGTGAAGTGAAAATCACCCAACCAACCAGGGCGGCAAAACCTGAATCAGAGTTCACCAACTGGCCCCAGCTAGTGCCACCCTGCCTCCTGTCACCCCCACTCAGATGGAAATGGTATCTGGTGTGGGTGACAGCCGGGCCTTATGTACCTGGCGCCATGGTTGTCTGAGGAAGACTGATGTCATGGTCAATAAGAAAAAGCATAACAAAATAGATTATGAGCGCCAAAAAATGCATTCTGAAAATTTAGAAGTTGGATGCATCTCAAAAGCAACGAATCAGGGGCTGGCTGTTGATAGTGGCAATGACGTTGTTTAAGCATCAGCTGATCCAAAATTTAAATGCAAAAATCAGTTTAGATAAGCAGGTAAGTACTGCAATTAATTGTAGGTTTTGGATTTCACCCAGAAATTACAGAATAGGCAACAAATCAATGGGCCAAACTGACAAAACCAATTTAAATAATTCAACGCACAATTCCGAAGTCTTGGAACTCAATATAATCTATTTAAATTATTTATTTACACCAATCAACAATTGAAACCTTAAGTACAGGTCTCAGATCTTCGCCAAGAATGATATAATTGGTGCCAAGTCAGCTGCTCTGACAAAGCTTATTTAGATAATTTAACACCTGATTCTAATGTCTTGGAATCCAATATAGTCAATTTAAATAATTTCACTACACCAATCAACAACCAAGACCTTAATTGCAGGTCTCAGCACACTGCCGTAGATGACATAAGTGGTGCCAAATCAGGCAGCCGCTCTAACAAAGTTAATTTAGATAATTTTATGCACAATTATGATGTCTTGAACACTAATTTAAATAATTTAAACAATTTAATTCTACCAATCAACAGTTGAGACCTTAATTGCAGGTCTCAGACCATGGCTGAGTATGATGTAATCAATGATGAATCAAGTGGCTGACTTGCCAAAACCAATTCACATTATTTTATATGAAATTACGAAGCCTCAGAGCCCAATCAAAATAATTTAAATAAAAAAATTAGACCAATCAAAAGTCAAGACCTTAATTGCAGGCCTCTGCATATTGCCAGGGTTGAAATAACTGGTGGCGAATCATTTCTTCAGCTAAATCCGCGTAATTCACACTGTCTAATGCGGAAATCAAGAAGAATCGAGATGAACTGAAGAAAAGACTCAAAGATTAATACAAATCAAATAAAATTAAAATTTATTTAGTGAAATGCATACAATTTGCTAGCACGCAATGACCACTCCTACCACCCCCTAATATCCACAAAAAATTTTAAAACTGGGCAGACTCTGGGCCCCATTTGGGGTGGTGCCTTTAGGCAGCCCAGTGCAACACCTGGGCATCACCCTGAGCTCAAACAGGCTGGACCTACTTGGGATTGAGGATGGGCTTGTCCAGAAGCTTGCATCCCACATTGCCTCCCTCATGGGAAGGCAAACGGGACTCATAGGGCATGTCATGGTTACAAATTCCCTCCTGCTTCCAATCCTCTGGTTTCCAGCAGCAATCGTCCCCTTTTTATCAGATTTCCATGACTGCATCAGGGTATTATTGCAGTCATGGTTGTGGGAAGGCAGAAGAGCCCCAATACAAATAGGCCTGCTCCATGGACTATGAATGGAAGGAGGCCTAGTCTTCACCAACCACATCGCTCAATTGGATAAGATATTCAGTAAGTAGTTAGAGTGACAAGCCCAACCCCTGAACCAAACGACTGATCACAAGCTGCCACATCAATCTGGCCAGGGACCCCAGACTAGCCAATCCCACAGTGCGAAACACCCTCTTGTCCTACCTGGCAGCAAATCTGAATGCCCACAACCCACACCAGGCCTCAAGCTTCTCCCACGTAGTACTGAAGACCATCCATTGAGATGCGTGGCTGTTCCATCTCAGCATCACAAGGGGGCAACACAGCCAAGGATTTGCAAACAACACCTACACTCAGTAATGCAGGGGCGCATGAGTCTCATTGGTAGAATACCCCCCACCAAGAGCACAAACCATATCTTGTATTGACCTCCTGGACTATAATGATCAGCCATATGACGAAAAAAAACTCAAAAAAAATTGGAAATTTGCAACCCACGATTTACTTCACCCAAAATTAAGGTGCACATTGGCAATGCCTTCACAGGGCCTACCAAACAGCCGAGTGGTCTAATTTAACCCAGGAGCACTGTAGAGTATGCGGCACAAAAGAAACCCTGCTACATAGGTTGAAAGAGTGCTCAATGGCCCAGCTTGTATGAAAACTAGCATGGCTATTGATGGCTCCCAACTACATACCCACCAAACTCTGCCCAATTTCAAATTTTATGGCACTTAATATTGACTCACCAATCCCAAAATTTCTCTGAGTGGTTATTTTTCACACTTTCCCTATGGACAATTCACACAATTTATCTTGAGGAAATTCAAAATTCAGCCCAAAACCCCATCAATAATTGCAATTGATTTAATAAAAATATTATTAAATCATTCAATATTTGGCTGTTTGGTGAAGCAACTCCATGCTGATTTCAGAGGATGGTGCAGAGCTGGCTTCCGCTTTCCTTTCTAACTGTTGACATGGAAATGCAAACCTGCCTCAACAGCGTAAATCTACTAAGCAGCTCAAGTGAACCCCCTCCAACACTTCCAGGTCCCATGGGAACACTAGCCATGACATTCTCACCTGGTACTTGGGTTTAGACGTGGCCCCTTTATTTCACTTTCTCCCCCTCTCTCTCTTTGGTGTGGCATATTTGTCCCAAGGTCAGCCCACCTCAAATGAAAATATTAGTATTATTTGTGATACAGATGAAGGACCTTATCATGTACTCAATTCACAACCCAGCCGCCTTGATCCTTAATGGTATATACATCTTTGGATAATTTCTCCAATACAATAAATAGATTTTTCCAAAGTGTGGCAAGATTGTGTGTGCTGCCTGTGCTATGAGTATCACAATATACTATTAAATCTCCTTCTTTAAATATGGTCACCTTAGCTTGTTTAGCATCATCATAGCTCTTCTGACTAGTTTTTCAATTAATCACATTTTGTTAGGCTTCATATTGCAACATGATTAGGGTCTTTGCTTGTTGCTCAACATAATTATTTAGGCTATTTTTTGGTTGAACTGGGTACTGAATATAATAATGGAGGCAGAGCGGGCTGTCTACCTTACAGAAGTTGAAATGGAGAGTGGCCTGTACTCTGTGGTGCCCAATATTGTATGCAAACATGGTACACAAATGTAGGTAGCCCATTGCAAGGGCTCTAAGGCTGCTTTTTTCATAAAATGCCTACTAGAGTGCCATTCACACGCTCTACCATACCATTAGTCTCAGGATGGTATGGTGTTGACAACTCTCCTTAGATAGACATCAACTCATTTAGCTGTTGTATCATCTGAGTAGTAAAATTTGTGTCTTTATCCGTTAATATCTTCTGTGGGCATCTGTGCTTGTAAATTATATCATCCATAATGAACTTGGCAGTAGTTAGAGCCCCAACGTCTTGTATTGCTTTTGCTTCCACCCATTTTGTTAGATGGTTGATAGCAACAATTAAGTAATTGTTGCCTAGACTACTCACAAGAAAAGGGCCAACTACATCAAATGATATGGTATTCCAGGCCATTCAGGTTTGATTAAACAATATTTCACATCTGACTTATTAGGTTTTGCAATCTGGCTAGAATGACATTTGTTGAATACATCTTGTATATTGAATTTCATGGAATCCCAGTAGTAATTTAACCAAATTAGTTCTAGCGTTTTGATCAATCCTCCATGCCCTACGGCCTTGTGTGCTTGTTTAATAATCTCCATTTGGTCAGAAGGTTTTGGGAATATTTGACGCTGCACATAGGCTTAAGCTTTTTTAAAAACTCCATTCTAATATTTGGTGTTGGTTAATGCTTTTTCAATAGCTTTTTGCACTTCAATTGGCTCATCTCCATATTTATGGGTAATCATCTTTTCATGGAGCTCATCAGCCAAACTGCTCAGGACAGCTACAGTAGGAAGTCACAATAATCTGTCTGCAATTTGATGGGATGCTCCATCTCTATGAATAATTTCATAATCATAAGCTTGTAAGTTCAGAGCCCAGCGAGCTAATCATCCCTCAGGTTCCTTGAGGTTGTGGAGCCATCTTAACGAGCTGTGATCCATCACTACTTTTGAAACTTGGTGCCATGAATGTAAACACAAAATTGTTCACATGTGTAGATGACAGCCAAACACTCTCGTTTGGTCACTGTATTACTATGTTCATGCTTATTCAGTGTCCTGCTGCAATAAGCAACCAGATGCTCCTCATCATCTTCCCCAATCTGAGATAGCACACCCCCAATCGTAGTTAATGAGGCATCAATTTGTATGATAAATTGTCTGCTGAAATCTAGATATTGGAGGATAGGTGCCATGCTCATTTTGGTTACTCAAAGCCTTAAAGGCTTGTTGGCATTCATCTTCCCAGCTCAAATGAACTCCTCCTTGTAATAAATGAAATAGGGGCTCAGCAATCCTCGCAAACTCTTCTATGAATCTTCAATAGTATCCTACCATGACTAAACATTTTTGAACATCCCTCATACTTGTCAGAGGTTGCATTTTGTTAATTGCCTCCACCTTTTGAGATTGAGGCCGCAAGCCCTTGGAATCAATGACAAACCCAAAGTATTCCAACTGTTCTTTAAAGAATTGATATTTTTAGGTTCTTCTTCAGATTAACCTTCAACAGCTGTTCAAACACTTTTTCAAGGTGCTCCAAATTTTCGGAAAACGTTCACAAAAAACAGTGATATCATCCAGGTAAACGAGTACACAGGATAATTTAAGGTCCCCCAAAATTGTGTCCATCACGCAATGAAAAGCTTCTGGTGCATTGAACAGCCCTTGTGGCATGCGTGTTGGTTGGAACAGCCCTTGAGTAGCAATAAATGCACAATTCTCCTGCTCCTCTTGATGAAGTTCAATTTGCCAATATCCCGAGATAAGGTCCATTGCTTTACTATATTTCGACCCTCCCAGATGGTCCAAAGCATCATCAATTAAGGGTAATGTATTTGATTCTTTTTTTGTAGAGACATTAAGGCATCAATAATCAATTACAACTTGATTGCTGCCATCTTTTTTCTTTACGATTTAAACTGGACTGGCCCATGGGCTCTTAGATGGCACAATCATTCCACTTTTCAGCAATTTTTCTAGCTCTTCTTTGAATATTTTGTCATAAGCCCTGGGGTGCCATATTGGCCTTATTCTAATAGGTGCATGGTCCCCAGTGTCAACAAAATGCTGTACTTTTTTGCACAGCCTAAATCTGAATCATCTTTGGCGAAAATTTCAGAGTATCGTTCAAAAAACTCTATTGCTTCATCCTTCTGTTGTTCTGATAATATAGTAAATGATTCTCGAGGAATTACAGTATTTGCCCCAAGGGTTTTGGTTGAAAAACTGAGCTCAGATAAATCGCCAAATTTGACAGCTGATTTTAATTAGTCCCTTGGATAAGAAGCATAAATATGACTACTTAATATTTTTTGACCTTAATACTTTGGATGGTCAAATTTGCTAATAGAACATTAATTTCCTCATGCCCTGATATAAAGATTAAAAGCGCCACACTAGGTTACAAACAATAACAATGCCATGGGGATACAACCTCCCTTATATTCCTTCTGAAATATCCAGCGTGGTCCCAGTCTTCATAACCAGTTGATGGCCTTGAGCTATTGTCACATCCTTATTCACACGTAGAGGTATTCCTCGATTTTCATTTATAGTAGTTGGCATGGTATGGCTTCAGTTTCCCCGCTGAATATATCATACTGGTATTATCCCATCAGCATAAGATATATTGATAAAGTTTCTACGATGGCCTGTGGGCTTTGTATTGTCACAAAAGAAATAAATCGAAATTTATTGGCCTAATATCATTAAGATGATTTTTTTAAAATTGCATGAGATCCCATAGGTCCTTAAAAACTAGTACAATTAGGATATCATAATTGATGTTTGGAAGCACTATTGCAGGTGCAGCTACTACTAAAGCTGCAGATTGCTGTGGCAAGGCGCTGTAAGCTCCTTCACTCTTAGTGCTGTTGAATCCTGAGGTCCCATATTCCTGATGGTGGTCAATGTCTGGAGCAATTTTCAGTTTCTTCACCAACTTTTTGAAAAAATGTTTACAGGTGCTCCGCTATCAACAATAGCTACAACTTTGATCTTGTTGACCAAAATGTCCACGTAAGTACAATCAGAGTAAATTAATCAATAGAGTTTAAAAAGTGAATATTTGAAGAATTCAGAGAATTAAGAGTGTTCTTCAGAGTTTTTCCAATACTGGGATATTCATGGATGAGTGTCAATTGGCATTGCTATATTAACCCCTTTCAGGCTTGGGGTCTGTGATGCATTTCTTGGCCCTTATTCTGGAATACTCTCAATTATTTGTTGCACATATGGTTTAGAGACTATTTCAGAGGCTTCAGGTATGACAAACTTACTCTGAGAGCGAGTTATTGCATGCATTTGTAGAATCTTCATCTTATACTAAAGTGGAAATTGTATCATTTTTAAACAAGGCCTGTGGCCTGCTTATTCTTATTGATCAGGCGGGACTGGTTTTTCTGGCACAATAGAGCCTCCCACATCTATTGTGCTTGTTCTTTTCCCTTATCCTGCACATTATCAAGAAGGACTATCTGGAAGTTTTTAATTACACTTCCAATGGGGCAGGTTTTCTCTCGAAGTTACACTGAACAGATTATACAAAAAGTGATATATTTAAACAAAAATACAGGTTATATTTTTCCCAATTTTTATTACCAAAAGGAGGGGATATTTATAGTCTTTGTAATGGCTCATAATCTTTCAGAGCAAATTATTCTCTGCGGCGATTGAATCTTCAATCAAATTGATCAGGATGAGATTGATTGTTAACCTTGATAGATTGAGATATATTACTCTCTCCTTCAAATGATGCCTGGGGAATTGATGGAGTGGAATTTTTGGAGACAAGAGAATTCAGCAAAATCCCAACACTTCCCCCTCAAGATTTATTGTGGTGGAGGGTGATTTCTTAAAAACCTAGGATTAATAAGTTTATCACTATACTGGTATCAACATGAACAATCAAATACTCTAAATCCTTTTTGAAATATAACTCTATAGGGGCCAGACCAACTAGTTCTAACTTTTCAGTTTGCCCACCAGACCGAGAATGATAGTACATAATGTAATCCCAAATAGGGTATTCAGGTAAGCAGGTTTATGTTGATTGCTTCTTTGAGTCTCTTTTCAAGTGTTTGTTTCAAGAGATTTTATTGCTTAAGCTTGAAGACAAATAATCTCGTCAGCCAGATTCCTCATAATTAAATCAGAGTTTTCTGGGATGTTTTCCTCAAGGATTGTTTGAACACTAGAAGGGACTGAAGGATCCCGCCCATATATACGCTTAAAAGGCGACATCTTGATAATGCAATGATAGCTTATCAAATAAGCAAACAAGGCACTAGGCAAACAAAAAATCCACCAAGTTGGGTCAGTGGATGCCATCTTCCTTAACATCGAGACTAGTGTTCCATTAACTCATTCAATGGCCCTGTTTGTAGATGGATTATATGTGACAACAAACTACTGAGCAGTGATGGATGATTTTAGATAAATCCTGTATAAGTTATGAGGTGAAGTTAGTCCCATTATCTGACATAAGGACCTTGGGACACCCATGTTGAGAAATGGTATGCTAAAATAGGAATAGTGCTGTAGTCTTAGCTGAGGAGTAGCAATGGAAATGGCCTCAACCCATTAAGTTTAATGGTTGACAGCCATAATGATATACTGATGTCCATTCAATCCCCGAGGAAAAGGACCTACAACATCAATTCTGACCACCTCAAATGCTTTTTTTGGAGGAATAACTTGATGTTGAAAAGTAGGGTATGTAATTCCATGGCGTTGACAAATAAAACATGAGTCAAGGGTCTCTCAAATGAATTCAGTCATGTTGTTCCAATAGTATCGAGTCTTCAACCATTCTTGAGTCTTCTTTAAGCCGCTATGACCGACTTGTTCATAACCTTCTATTAAAGCGTGAAATCTAGAGTTATAATGCAGAAAGGACAACCACTTGGATTTATATTTCTTATACAAAGCTCTGTCCCAAATCATAGTATCTTTGGTAATTAATTTTATAAAGTCTTGATTTACTTCAGTTTCTTGATCCCATAACTCAGGTCGTCCAATAAGATTATATAAGCGTTCTTCTTTTTCTAGTTCTAAGGTCAGAATAGGCAATTGGGACAGCCCATCAGCATTTTAATGTTGAGCACCTGAGCGATGAACAATGGAAAAATCTTATTTTTGCAATCTTAAAGCCCAATGGGCCAACCTCCCATCAGGATCCTTCATGTTCTGCAACCATCTTAAAAAAGAATGGCCAGTAATAACAGTGAAATGGTTACCATATAAAAAGAAACAAAAGTACTTGATTGCTAGAATTACAGCTAAACACTTCCGCTCAGTGACGCTGTAATTCCATTCATTTAGACAAAGTTTTGCTATAGAAAGTAACGGGATGATCATTTTTCTCTACATCACACTGGGATAAAATAGACCCAATAGTGACATTGCTTGCATCAGTATGTAAAAAGGATGGCTTGTCAAATTGGGGTTGAATAAAACAGTTTCCTTGGTCAAGAAAGTACAAAGAGAATTGAATGACTGTTCTTGAGCTGAACCCCACTCGAAGGGCACTCCTTTCTGCAACAGGTGAAATAAGGGCTCAGCCATATCATTAAATTTGGGTATAGATTACCAGTAATACCCAACCATGCTGAGAAAGACTTGAATATCCTGAAGAGAGGTGGGAGGTTGCATTCGTTGGATGGCTTGAATTTTTTGAGAGGGGTCAAATCCCTTTAGCTGATACCTGATGTCCTATAAAGTCCATTTCATTTTGAAAGAATGAACATTTGGAGGGCTTGAGTTTTAAGGAAGAGCTCCAAATTCATCTGAAAACTTCTAGATGGACCAAATGCTCAGTAAATGTTTTTGAAACACTGTAATATCATCAAGATATACCAGAACACAAGTAAGCTCTAGATCCCATAGCATACTGTCCATGGCCCTTTGGAAAGTTGATGGGGCATTGCTTAGTCCTTGAGGCATATGAGTTGGTTTAAACAAACTTTCACTCGATATCAGGGTACACTTGACGCGGTCTTCTTGTGATAACTTGATTTGACAGTATCCACTGGCTAAGTCCATGGCCGAAAAATAGGTGGATCCAGCTAACAACCTAAGAGAATCATTGATCCTATGTAAGGGATAACAATCTTGTCAAGTAATAGCATTCAGTCTGCAATAATCCATACCCACCCAGTAGGAACCATCCTTTTTCTTAATTAAAAGCAACAGGGAAGCCCAAGGACTGGTGGATGGTTTCAATAGTCCAGCCTCCAATAATTAGTGCAACTCCTTAGTAACCTGGGCTACTTCCACTTTAGACTTACAATAGGGCCTTGCACGAATAGGAAGGTGATCGCCAGTTTCAACGGAGTGCATTACACCTTTCATCTCCCCAAAATTGTAAGTATGCTTAGCAAAATGTCGGAGTATTTGTCTAACAATTGAAGCACTTGTTTCTCATGTTCACTAGAGGTGTTTTCCAATAGAAGGACCCACAGTAAGGATTTCCTGATCACTTTCCAACCCAAAATCTTGTAGACTTCCAAAGGGTTTAACATCATAAATCCGAGATAAGGGCAGTAATTTGACAAAAGCAATCAGATGCTCTTGATATGCCAATTTCAGCTCATTGGTAAGGTTTACCAGTAAGACAGATAATGATCCTGAATAAGCATGATCCAATACTCCAGGAAAAGGCAAGAGTTCTTTAGCAGAAGGGTTGAAAATGCCTTGACCTTGTAACATATGTCCTTTGGGAATAGAAAAATTCAAAGAAGAATTAACAATTACCTGTAATTTGGCGGAATAACTAAGTTTTGGGGGAGAAAATAGACATCCCTGTTCAATATCAGCTGATATAGGGGGTAATTTTACGTGTTAATCTTTAACGTGATATTGAAGGGAACAAGACCTTTTTTTCTTCTAGCAGACTTAACTGACGTCAGGTAGAAGCATGATCAGATAAAAGTAAGGGAACTCTATATACCCTAAGAGAGATAACGAAGTTTCAGGGTAATTGATAATTCCATCGAATTCTCATAAATTTGAGTCCCCAAAAGTTGGTCATAACTCAAATTGTCGAGTAAAATGGCAGGGATTGTAAAAGTTAATTTCCCAATTTTCAGGGGAAGGGGTGAAAAAGCTCCAACTGACTGAGTGCTATGAGGTCCAGCCGTGCCATATTCTTCAAAGTGAGAGATATCAGGAGTTAAATTGATTCACTTGATAAATTTTGATGAAACAACATTCACTGGAGATCCCATATCTATGATAGCTTTGGTATTGACTTGATTCACTCAGAAGTCAATATGGGTAATGGTTCTTCCGAACTGAGAGGATAAAGCCAACAAGGAGGGCAAGGAATAAGGATAATGTTCATCTTTATTATACCCGATTGGGCTTTGATGTTCTTGCTGCACACTCATATCATTATTGAGGTGGATAATCTTATTGGGCTTATCTCTTTTATTCTTCTCATCCACTTTCTTTTTGAAACAACGATCCTCAGTATGAAAATGTAATGACAGTAGTTACACTGGATCACTCTAGTATTCTCAGGCATAGCATAAACTTTGGGGCGACTAGGACTAGGAGCCTCATAAACTCAGGGTTTTTTTGGAGAATTTAGCATGCAATTCCAATAAGGCCTCCTTAATGTCCAAATACTTCAGAAATTATTTTTTACACTGATAAGATAAACTTGCGTTTTCGTTCTGGAAGAAAAAGCTGACATATATGCCATAATTGCATCATCCAAATTTAACTGACCACAAGCCACTAGAGTCTGAGCTTTCTGATAGAACTTTGGGCAAAGTCTTTGATGGATTAGTTTTAATGAAGCTGTATACCCATAAAAGCCTGTTTTTCAGAGTATAGATTTTACTCACTCCCAAATTCGTTGATTAAAGCTTCTTTCACCTGAGACCAGGTAGAGAAAGTCATCAAGTGGGGTACCATGATATCCTGAGCCAAACAAGTAAGGCAATTTGGCAAATAATTCATCTTTTGGTGATCCGTGGCCTCACTCAGCGCCTTTTCATAAAGTTAGAGGAAGGAGATAATGCTGCCTTGCCCCAGGGAGTACTTGTCCTTGAATACTGGTTTGAAACTCATGGGGCATTAGTGGTCAAAACATGTACTCCAGGTTGTTCTAATTGAGTGGAAATATAAGATTTGAAGTCCGATGCTTGGGAAGAAAATTGATGATAAGGACCAGTGGCTTTGATACAAATTTCACTAATCTGATGGTTCAGATCAGCATGTCCCACTTTCTCATCTACTAGGCGAAAATCTCAAAAATCTGTTCCTGCTGTGCATTATACTTGAGTTCCAGCGTCTCAACCTTCACTTGAAGCATTTCTCCTTTAGATTCACAAGCATGGAGCAAATTATTGGTGTCCTTTGCCCATTTACCCAAATTGATTAACTCATCAGATAAAGCCTGAATTGACAAGAGGGGCTCAATTGGTACCCCCTCGGGGGTTAAGTTACACTCTTTGGCCAATTTATAGAGTTGTTTACACAAAAGGTCCATCATACTCAAGAGAGAGTCGATTTGTTGGTGGGATCCTGAATGCCCATCAGCACCTGGGGGCCCCAGGGTCCTTCCCGCCTGGCTGTCCACGAGGCCCTACCTTCCCAGGGGGTCCCCGTGGTCCATCAGCACTGGGTGGTCCACATGATCCTACATTCCCAGGTGGCCCACGAGGTCCTTCAACCCCCAAGGGACCCATAGCTCCCATGGTTTCTCTACATAGTTAACCCAGAATTGAATTCCTGAGTACAGCTGCTCCAATTGAATGAGACAGGTTTTAACTTCCACCTCCATTGATTGATTACGCTCAGAGAGTTGGGAAAAACCCTCTCTCCATTCTCTCTGAATCTTTTAAACTCACTTTGTGAACTGATCATTAACAAACCCAGACATTCCAATATTGAGCTGAATAAGCTGTTGATGAATTTTATTAAGAAGGGTCCAATTACTAATAATGTCCTCACGATTATCTTGGCTAAATTTGGAGGCAGACTTGAAAAATTTGGAAACACGATTATTCAAGGATTGAAGTCCTACTAGTAAATTGAGCATCCCTTGATGGTGCATTCCCACTATGAGTAATAAATGATATAAGGTGGGGTGAATGAGCTGGTGCAAGTATTGCTCAGAGCCAATTCCAGTCTTTTTGGAGGATAGTAACACTTCCCACAAGAGAGAGGGTAAAGCATTAGATTGAGATTGGATAGCACAGATTCCAGGGATTAAAGCACCTTCAAGCAGTTGCTTAATAATATTTTGTAAAGTCTCAGGTGGTCTTTGAAAGTCTGAGGTAAAGCTTAAGTTAGGACCATAAAATTCCAAGTTGGCACAAAATTTCAACGTGGAGAGTAATCTTAGTGGGGTTTCAGTTAAACAAACCCATTGTAATATATAGCCTTGATCATAGTCTTAAGCTTATTCAGACAAAAATGAGAATCCATGGTAGTGATTAACATTTTCACTGGTGCGTAACTCAGAGTGCCCCTGTAGTGAGCACCAGTATGGAAAAATTTGAATTGCACTTACAATGAGGCAGGTTTTATCTTGAAGTTACACTGAGCGGATTCTTAAAAAAGCGATAGATTCAAAAGAAATACAGGTTATAATTTGACCCAATCTTCATTATCTAAAGGAGGGGATATTTATAGTCTTCATAACAGCTTGTAATCTATCAGAGTGAATTAATCTCTGCGCGATCAAATCTTCAATCAATTGATTGGGATGAGATTGATTGTTAACCTTTAATAGATTGAGATATATTGCTCTCTCCTTTCAATGATGCCGGGAAAATTGATGGAGTGGAATATTTGGAGACAATAGAATTTGATAAAATCCTGACAGACTACATTGGTATCATGCTGACGGAATTGAGAAGCAAAGAGTCCTTTATGGTTGCATTTATAGCAGGTAATTTAATTCATTGAGCGTAAGGCCTTTGTATTCAAGTTTTGCTCAGCTTTCACAAGTTGTTCATTATCAATCTTCTTATTGTTTTTGAAGGGCTTCCCAACAGTGGTAGCAGGTCCTGGTTTGTACCCAGTATTAGGAGGGCCATAATTCTGTGAACATCTGCGCTTAATCAACTAGTTCAGATGTTGCAAAATTTTGTATAAACGCAGGCATTAAAACGTTTGACAAATTTAGTTAAGGTTGTACTGCATGTTCTAGCACAATCTTAGCATTAAAATTGACCATAACCTTTGTGCCTAGGAGAACTTGCGCTTCATGATAGAATTAATCTGTGAATTTGTCAATTGCTTCATCTTCTTTAGAGCAAATATTCATAATATAGATTTTCTGGTTGACATTTGTTCTGGACCTCCAAAATTACTAAAGAACAACCTATTTGACTCTGACGTAAGTTGGGTTTTCGTTGATATGGGGAATAATTCATTCAATGCTCCACTAATCCAAGCAGTTAATCATAGTGGCTGCAATTTTGCGGTCACTGGCCCCATACATAGTTAATTCAAAGCGTTTGAAAATGTGGTTATACTTCCATTCTTGTCAAAAGAAGGCAGGTTTGCTGGTTTGTAATTATTGCTTTCCCAACCATGGTTATCATGATTACTTCTTTGTTGGCTTGGGCCAGGTGTACTAGGGCGCTGAGGCACTGCGCCATGGTTTAAGGTGTTGGGGTTGGCCAAAGCAACCATATTGCTAGGCATTTGTTGACGTTGCCCAGCTTCCATTTCAGCGCTACTTCTAAAGCTTCATCCTCATAGTTTTTGAGAGCGCTTTCAGTTGAATGGTTCATGGCACATTGGCAACGCCCATCATCCAAAGCTCAGATTTGATTATTAATTTCATTTTCCCAATTAACATGATTTCAAGTTTTAACTTCAACTGCACAATTTTCTCATTCAAACCAGTAGTTTGTAATTACAAGGTGGAAATAACTTGGTCCTTTTCCTTAATTGTCTTCTTACACTGTTTTACTTCCCCATGGTGAATATTGTTCAACTCATTAATATTTGTAAACTCCTAATTAAGATTATTGATCTGTCAATTAGGACAATCAATATAGATTTAGCTTTTTTCCATTTTTCACCTGTTGGCCTTCAAATTGTGTGTACCAGTAGTTGATTTTTTCAGTGTATTCATTATTCATCTGAAAAATTTTGGCACACAGTCATCGATGCTGATCATGAAAATCATCATTATGGTTTAGTTGCACCTCTTGTGCTTTGTGATAAGCCTCATGAACACTGAAACACTATTGGAAGTCTGTGTGATATTGTTGACCCAAGTTTCAGTAATTCATCTTTCTTCTAAGAAATTTTCCTAGATTGTATACAATCTGTCATTTAGCTCTTGTGCTAATTCTGCTACCCGTTCATTAGCCCAAGTAGCTAGTTTATATTCGCTTCACAACTAGAACAGACCTCAGCGAAGTTGGCTTCTAATAGCTCATTTAAATTTTGGGCCTCCTGGCTGGAGTTACATGAGAAGTTTACCAACTCAGTAATGGCCATGTGATGTCAGGCAATTGTCATCTGAGAATTTCTGGAGGTGGGGTGTACAAATTCAATTAAATATTGGGTGATATTCTCTATCCCAATTAAATTATTTTGGACTTAAGCTACGCTCAATTGATGATGAGCTAGATATCTCATCTACAACACATCTTGCTGTCATTGGTGATAAAAAAATTACTACTATTGTCAGCTGGCCTTGTCCCATTTGATACCCTCTTAACAACTGATGTTCAAGACGTTCCAGCTCTTCAGGTGAAATGGGTTCATTGGGGTAGGTGATAAAAGGTACGTCATTTCAATTAATCTGGGACACAGTCATTTCAGTATTCCCATTGGGCCCAGTAATAGTTCTAAATAATTGATTGGGATTGCTCCAATACTTGGCGTGGTCACCATCTGCGTTCCCAGCCATGAGCGCCACTTGTTGAAATTTAGATCTATAAAGGATGGCTGGTTCTTCTTCTGCGGTAAGGTGGAATTTTGAACGTCTATTGTATGAAGATGATAGGCCAGACGGTGACTATAGTTAAGATATAACTCCTTGGTATTTATACTTGAAGCCATATTCTTCTGTCATTACTTAGACAATTACACGCTGCTCTGATCTTTCTGATACCAAGTAGATTCTTGACTTAATACAACATAAAGTATTAAATATAAAAAAGCTTATAAATTAATTTATAAACTTGTGGTAATGATTGTTGATAGTTTATTAGTATCAACTTGGGATAATTTATAGGGTTTGATGTTCACCACATCTTACCCATGACACCTCAATTTCAGTGGCACTTGGCAAGATAAAGTAATAAGTTTGTTTGAGGGTCAACAATTCATTTTTTTTAAAGATATTTCAAAAGCCTCAGAGTTGGTCTCAAAATTGAAAATAATCTCAAGGCAGCGTTTCTAACGCATCTGCAATAGCTGAATAGATACACATCTTAAGAAATTGGCAACACATACAAAGGTGATTTGTACCACTAATTAGTAACTAATTTGATCAAAAGCTTGATTGACATTAAAAAATAATTTTGATATAGACAAAAAAAGCTCATAAGCCCAAGTCATTTGGTCAGCTATTATTTTAAGTCTGACTAAACCAACAAAGCCCTTGAGCCCATGTCATCATAGTCAAATATCAAGTAAATTGCTAGGCTGCAGTTCTTAAGTTTTCATAAGCTTAAGATAGCCTGATCCATGATCACTAATATCCAATATGATCTATAATAAATTAGGCATGTTATCTTTATTATGTTCCTATCAAATATCTGACAATTAGATCCAGTCAACAACTCAACAATTACTAAACATTAAAAATTGCTTTTACTGAACCCTTAATATATAATATTAAATATATTATATACATCATTGTATCAGGAGAAACCATTTCTACCAATTGCTATCCCATGAGTATCTAGAACCTCCAATTTCAAATACCTCTGAGACCCTGGGACTTTTATCATTGAATTAAAAATTATGAAGCTGACAACTGGTGATTACTACAGGGGGGCCTTTGACAAATCTAAGTAAAAATACTAGTCACAAAAATTAAAATTATAGTCACGATTCTACTTCCTCATATAACTAGTGAACAGGCTGTATCAACACTTCTCAGTATGAGGTACGTCCCCATAGCCATTTACCCTGGAGAATAAAGTTACATTTGAGTTTACCTTGCTTATCATTAATTAGGAAATTATAGTATCAATTTGAGAACAAACTATGATTGAATTTTTTAGTAAAAATGATCTACCTGGGAGCTAAACCACCAATTTAGGGCCTCTGCTACACTATCAACTGTGAGGGATTTTTATTCTTCAAAGCTGTTAGTAAGTCAGTTACTGAGGTGGACTTCTTCTTCACCATTTTGTGCATCTGGCAATCTATTAAATCCTCAAAATTTTAGGAATTTGTCATAAAGATGGTCTTGCAATTGAGGTGATGCAAACCCTACATACCATTGTCATAAATTTTTATGACACAATTTATGC
The DNA here is from genome assembly GCA_022478985.1 of Massospora cicadina. NCBI lineage: Eukaryota > Fungi > Entomophthoromycota > Entomophthoromycetes > Entomophthorales > Entomophthoraceae > Massospora > Massospora cicadina. Next base: position 53,354 of record JAKSZP010014624.1, on the reverse strand, counting down.
GTACATCCAAGATAGCCATGAGGCTATCATAGATAACCAATGTATTTAAATGAGGCCTGGAACCGGATCGCCTTAATCAATTCTGAAATCTTAAAAATATTTTTGACTATATAAAACCAATGTATCGAATATGCTATGTTCAAAGCTCAGAGCTAAGTTCAAAAGCTCATTATGTATCAATAAACAAGTTCAACCTTTTCAAGTCTACGTGGGCTCAAAGATCTCTCATACTAAAATTGATAGTCCATGAGTTAAAACAGCTTTTCCAAGGGTTTTCTGTTATAAGAGTTTAAATCCCACCAAACTTACATAATCTAAAGGCCCCATAAGTCTTTATAAACCCTCTTGACCCCAAGTACTCATTGATCCTCTAAATCTTAGACCAATTGTCCCACATGGACTATAAGTTCCAAAAAACTAATGATTATAAATGTTGAGGATCCCAGTAAAAACATTAGCTAAGGCCTAAGACCTTCTGTCCGTGAGGTAGACATAGCATTAGTGATATAGTCTCCATATGAATAGTATTTCAATAACCTAACCCTCAAATTGTAGGTGTTAGATGAAGAACAGGATAGCTTTGTAATATTTTGAAAAAGTGATATTAAGAAATGTACATATAACAAACCAGCGGCAGCCTAGATGCTCTAGTCACTAACTTTAAACGTTAACTATAGTTTCATTTTAAGTGATTTAGATCTTGAATGAAACTCTCACTAATAATGGGGTAAAGTTAAAAGTGACATGGAAAATGTATGCTGAAAAAGAAATTAATAGGCCATCAAGAGTAGGACAAGAAGTTACATCAATTCTGGTCCAAGCACTTCACCTGTGTGTAACACCCAATTAGGTCCCACGGTTTCTAACTTCAATCTATAATAGTAAAATTTACACCAGATGAGGGAACATCGCCTCCTTTTTATATATCTTTAAAAGCATTTTGTAAGAGGCAACTTACTAACAAAAAGTTGAGCACTTCCTCACCTGACTCAGCTATAAAGCTCATGAGATTATTGTTCCTTTTCTAAAAGAACACATACTTGGGAACAAGTCAAAACAGCTCTAGTCCTGTAATTCATAAGCAATCAAACACTATCAACCCAGAAGCAGCCTATATAACTTCAAAACTAAAGAAGCAGTAAAACCTTACTAATCTTTCAAACTGATTATATGTTGTAACTCAACTGTTGGTCACAGCTAACTGGATCACCCTGGATAACACAATCACAACTGTGATCTCTGCTCTTGATAAACGTCCCAAGATACACCTTCACGTTATTGAGATCGAATGTACCTTTATTTGTATATGAATTTTAAATTTTAATTTTATATGAGGCAAGCCAACCAGGGGATGTACATTAATGATACAAAAAACCAAATAAACAACTGAAAAACACAAACCAAACGCCCTAAATGAGTGGCGAGATACCAAAACAAAAAGGAAAATTAACCTACCAGGTGTAGCAGTAATGAACCGCTTATCCCACCATGGCGGAGGGGGAGTGGGGATCAGGCAGATTATCAATTTCATCTTCATTATTGATAAGGCGGATCAAAGCTGAGAGCAAGGGGGTTGGGGCATCCGCGGAATGTGGGTCAAGGAAAAATAGATGTTGTTAAGTTCTCTGATAACAATATGGGCCTGGAGCATAGCCTCCAGGAATTCGGCAACATGGTGTTCAGCTTGTATGCATGCATCAGGAAGCTGGGAAAATTTTGTGATATTGGCTCTGGTAATATGGGTGGTGGGGGAAAAATCTGCCAGTGCAACAACTTTCTTGATAGCAGAGGTGGTAGTTTCACTTAATTGTTCAATTTCCACTTTTACAACCTCAGGGAAATTGGCAGGGAAAAAGGTTACATGTAGCCCTTCATTAAATTCAGTCATAGAGAGTACCACGGCTTTGTGGAGATGGCAGCTATCAGGAGAGGCCACTGCGGCCTTAACAAGTTGATAGTCACTCAAGAATGGGGTAGCGGTGGGTTTGGGGACATATTTCTTGGGTGGGAATGGGGCATCGAAATCTGAAGGTAGATACTGTTCCAAATTTAATTGGAAAGTCGGGAGGTGGGACAATTTCCCCAGATTCAGTTACTTCATCCTATAAGTTCCAGGGATTTTAGTTGAGCATGATTGATTCAGAGGGACGTGGTTTTAGTTGGGTAGGTTTTAGGGCGTGAAATTGGTTGGATTTAATTTGGGTCCAAACTTGCTCATGATTAGGTATATTGTGAGAAATTAAGCCGGCTTGGTTTTGGTTGCAAAGGTTTTGCTGATTTTTGAGCGCTCAGCTGGAGGGGGTTGAGGCAGCCAAAATCCCCACTCAAACGCTGTTTGTGTGGCCACATGTGTGGGCTTGGCGGATTCCACATTTTTTGAATTGTAGCTACATTTTTTTTGGAATGATCCAACTTGTGGCAGAGGGGGCAAACGGTGCGGCCATTGTCAATATAAGCCCAAAAGAAGTGATCTGGTGAAGTTGGGATATGGGCACGTGGTGGGATGTGCTGGTCTATAGTTAGCTGGTGGGGGGTAATGGTGGCCATTACCTGTGGTGCCGCTAACCGCTCAGCTCCGCTCAAGGCCAGGAAGTGGAGGATGGGGTCTGTACCATATTTGGACAGCCCCATCATTAATTCTTCATAGAGTGTATGAGGGGAAAGGCGCGAAGGAAGGTTTGCAAAGATCACCACCATTGTGGTGTCACAAGGGAGGCGTGTAAGGGTTGTGGTAATAGGTGTGTTTTTATATATTAAAGGCATAATTGCTGCAGCAGCTGCATCCTTTTCAGTGTGAAAACCAATATCAAAATAGCCCTTATAAGGGCGGAAGTCAATAAATTCAGCTGGTGAAAATGTGGTCATTGCCAGCTCAATTATCACTTTGTCAGCATATGGGAAGAGACGTCCATATTTAACTCAGAGGCAAAAGCGAATATTGTATTGGGGTAGGGCAAGTGGATGGAGTTAGGATGGGTGGACTTGCTCTAAGTGTAATAATAAGTCCCTTGTAGGGACAAATTGGCCTGATGCATTAGGTGGGCTGGATGAGCCTGTCTGTACGCGTTTGCCTGATGGGCAGAAAACGCTAGCTGGTGGAGCACTGCTGCCCACACAGGGGCAGCAGGTGGTGGATCGCTGACATAAATGGAAAACTGATATGGTTTAGGTGGCGATGAAAAATTAACGGATGATTTTAATAAATTTTCTCAAAAAGTGATGTCAAGAGGAAAGAAAAGTGGTTTTATTTGTATATGAAGTAAAAGAAGTCTTGAGTTAGATCTAAAGCTCTGGGTAAAAATTTTATCATTCCTTTACCTTATATAAATTGACCTTGAGTACATGCCATTGAGGCAAAGAAAAGTAAAAATTTTACAGGATGCACTTACTGTCTAGTTAACTCCTTTCCATTTAAGGATGCTGGTACCTACATACTGAGAAGGCAAAAAGGTTTTTCTAACATGAAGGAAGAGGCAATTTCTGTTTAAATATTTGAAATGCTTAAACAAGCATATTTTGCTATTCGCTAATCTGATGTTGCTGACTCTGAGGAACACATAAAAGAATTAGATTAATTTTTCTAGTAATTAAAATTATTGCTTACCCTTTATCTGCTCATAATTTTTCTTTTTTTCACTCTACCCCTTTAACTAAGACGTGTGGTAACAAAAATAACAGTCAAAGTTTACAAACTTTTCTGTCCTAACAATTATTGAGTGGACCCCCATTGAATGGTAGCTCAAAATAACTTATGATGTGCACAAATTCTACTTCTAACCTACCTCATTATATATAATATGCTACCTATTGACCTCAGGGCACCCAAACTATCTAGCTTGCTCACTGTTTCATTCATTAAGTAAACTTTTGTTAACTATTTCAGCTGTAGCTCGTAATTCAAGATTTTAAATCTAATTTAGGAACTCAATCACATGTAAGTTGCTGCCATCATACACTATTTAGCTGGATTTCTGCCCTTGTTAGGACACTGTGTACCTTTAATATCATATCCACTGGTACATTGATCACTTAAGTAAGCATACTAGTGGATTATAGCACAGGGTTAAGAAACACTAACACAACAGGATATCAATATAATGATTACTATTTCTCAAAGCAGACACATAAAGATAGATTTTAAATTTTATGAAGCTGTCAGAAATATGGGTTAACTATACATTAGTTCTAGTATCAGGTAGATCAGCAATAACTTTTATACTGTTATAGACAACGTTAGAAACGATTCACAAATAGCATCTGAGCTTCTGAAAAAAGATTTTATTCAAACATAAAACTTAAAAGTGTTGTATTGATAATTGTGTGGGACCTGGTACAAATTTACTCACCTTTTTAGCTTAATTGATTAGATGATTATTGCTTAATATGGTGGATATTATAGCTTCTGGCGTAGATATAAGCAAAAGCCAGGCCTAAGAAAAACTATTGCAATATGGTGAATGGAAAGTTGGCTGGGCTTAATATTAGCCATAAAGTATAAAACCTGCTATTGTGATACTAGAAGGGTAAAGATTTTAATGAAAGGTGTCTTATTATAGAATTCAACATTAATTCTAAGATCAGCAGAATAGTTAGTGATCTAATAAACTATCCCTTCTATATGATTACTTTTTTACCTTTGTATATGTTATAATGTACAGAAATATTAATATTTCTCTTTAATTGTATTGCGTACCTGGACCCTTTGCTACAATACTCTAGAGACTTTACTTAAAAAAGCAATGTACCTGAAAATTTCAATAGTAGTGCTCACTATATGGGTACTCACTAATCCAAAACGCCAACTAATTTTTGTACAATTGGAACCATGTATAGTCCTTCCAGTTTCATAATCAGTTCTTTTCGTAGTCTCTGTAGTGAAATGGTGGGCTTTGAGGCAAACTATGCAGAAGAGCCCATGAAAAAGTCAGATGATAAAAAATTGCCACAGTAGAAACCCCTTATGACCAGGTAGATAAGTCAAAGGAAATACAACTATTGGATTTCCAGAATTTAAATCTTTGAAATAAGGGCAAACGACCAATATCACCCCAAACAGCTCAGATACATAATGGTATGGCACCTTAAAAATTACCACATAAATGCTAGCGACCTTGAAAAATTTTATGGACATTTTGTTGCTAACGTGATCAAAATTAAACGCTATGATCTTTATATGTCATATCTTTAACTACCTACGCTAACCAAAATAGAAAGCTTAATTTGTAGCAGTATATGCTGGAGTATCTTGTTTCTTATGTACAGCCATTCATCCGCCAACTTTTATAAGCTCTGTCCCACCTTAATATTTAGGTTATCAACATAATGTATCTATACCCAGATCTAAATAATGACAGCTTACTTCTAATGGAACGTCTCAAAAGCACTTTCCTTTAAGTATTTAAAGAAGTAATTAGACTAAAGTTGCACTTAAAAATCACATGAAAATATGGATCAACTTGTCCAACATTTGAATAGTGAGCTTTCACAAGTCATGAGTGACCTCATAGCTAGTAGAGGGTTGACTGGTGAATGGATTCACAATTTAAACATGCTTAGCACTAAATCAAACGTTTTATGCATGATAATTCTAGCTGGGTGACCAGATTTGATCACTTGTAGCGTCTACAAGGTCAATTTTCTATTAGTTATAAGCCACTGCCTGACTGAAACTAAAGTAGGAGCATTTGTTGAACTTGGCAACTTTCACCAAGAGAAGTGCAGCATAGGACAGATGGTGAATGCAAGCCCTGTATTCACTGGAACTCATGAATATAGTCAACTTTGGGACTGCTTGGCTCAACTAGAAGCAAACTTAAGCTTAGTCTAAGCTTGGCCCATGACCTTTCCATAAACCAAAGATGTAGACTATTCTGAAGTCAAAATAACATTGGCGCCCTAAGCCAAGCCTACAATGAATCAAATCACAAAATTCCCACCTAGATAGTTATATGAAGCAATTAGCCAATTTTGTAAAAGTTAGCATCAGAATCATTTCCTAAAAGGCCTCTTAAAAATATATATGAATGACATCACATTGTGGAGAGATAGTTAGATGCAGAAAAGAGCTTTTGTCATGATTTCTATAATGAGATTGACAAAACTAGAAGATAGTTTAGTTATGGGAAATGAAATTATTGTAGAAGAAAGTATGTGGCACTCATTGAATAACTCTATAAAACCAAGAATTGATATATATGGATACACTGGTTTTAATGGTTCAGTATCTGAAAAATTTATCTTTTAATAATGAATTCCATTTGTGCTTGCTGCTATGCCAGCATAGCTTGCCGCAGCAGAACATAGAAACGCTGGAGAACCAAGAACTGACCCCAGACCAATTCCCTCAGACCAGTGTTACTTACCTGAAAATCATATTGTAACTTTTTATGTAAAGACTACATAGCCTGGAGGGAGATAAAAACTTTCACATTGTGATATACCTTCTTCAGCAGAGATAAAAATAAAATGAACTAATATGCGCTTTGATATTTCTGTGGATGGGCATAAGATTGACATAAAGCCAAACCATTGATTTATTTCTTAAACATTGATTGTGCAGGCAACGTTACATGTTATAGAAATCTTTGTGACTTACCAAGAGGTCAAACAATTAATATTGAGATTCTTTATAGGAGTTGAGAAGCTGTCACAGTGAAAGGCTTATTTACTAACCATTGCTTTTCACCAGAAAGAGACTCTTACTAATTTTTTCTGACAGTTCCCTCAAGAGGCTCATGTATCAGCTGTTTCAGGGATACTTTCAGAAGTAGATGCCATAATAGCAAAGATTCTGTCTGTAAATCCTCATTGAAAGCTTTTCAATGCAGTGGAAATTTTTTCACAAGGAGACGCGCCCCTACTGAAGATATGAAGTTATCAACATCGAGTTTCTGCTACATTTTGACTTCAAATGTGGAACGAAAGCCTTCATCACTACTTCTCCATTAGAGTTGAACACTCCTAAAAGGCCCCAAACAACTCACAAACAAACCTTAAAACGGTGCCCAAAAATGACTACATAAGGTGAGATATTCATAACAGATTTGGTATGAGTGTAAACAGAAGAACCACTATGTTATAAGCTTCCCTGGCAAAAGACAAGTAAATTTGATGCAGCTAGCCCTTATGACTTAGGTTACAACGAGCGAAGTAGATGAGGGAAATTCTGCATATACTAACACAACCATGATAGTCCTACCCAAGAACAAAGTACTTTTTACAAAGAACCTAAAATATATTCATATGATATGTTGTATTGAAAAATCACTGATGACGTTCACATAGTAAATCAAGCCCAAGTCTAAGAAATTGCAGCAATAAACTCTAAGAAATTGAGAAACCTTACTTGTATCATATAGTGTGCCAAAATTTCGCCAATGTATTACATTTTTATGCTGAAAACATCTTTTGGGAAGCGTGAACTTGGCCATCCCAGTAACTTTATATGAAGAGAATGCCCTCAAATTGGAAGCTGTATCAAGTGCTTTTTTGACAAAAAAGATACTTTGGATGTATGCATATTTGAACATCTAGTGTTCTTATTTTGATTGTATATAGTGTGACATTTTTTGTGACAAAAATCAAAATCTAAGCTATAATAAAAACCATAACATTAGTCAACAATGTATCTACCATTATGGTAAACAAGCTATCTATAAAACTGGATGTTAAGCATAAAAGAATATATGGAAACTCTGGGACAAGGTTCGCTGTATTTAAAGGTGTTTACAGCTTGCTGCCCCTTCATATTGGATTGATTGCCATAGCAGTTCCTAAAATTATGATACTTGGCTAAAATTATGATATGTTAGTAGGTGTGGCATTAATGAGCCAATTTAACATAGTTAGCTTGGCATATGAAACATTAAAAATCCTGGGAGAAAAGATTCCAGTTTTATTGCATAGAGTGAAGTACAAAATAATCATGTTTGCAGCTCCAAAGTAAGGCTGCATATTGAGATGGAGTGTTTCCCGTCTGCTATCACTAACTAATAAAGAAACCTGAGCATACTTATCAGACCTATTAGTACAAAGGACCGCCTTACGCTTTAGTCAAATAATTGTGGCTCCCTCTTTACATCAGGTGATTGTAGGCGCTAGATTAGAAATTGTGATACCTGAAGGGATGTATGGTGAAGTAATCATGCTACATTAGCACTAACAGTTAGTGCTTATTAACCCCCAGATTGATGTTAACTGAGCATGGCGAAATAAAAGTCATGTTAGCCAACTTACAGAAAGAGCATTTAGCGGTGAAAAGACATTAATTATAGCCTACTTAACATGGCTCTCATTGATGATATTAAAAGCGTACATGAATCTAGATCATAGATGAGTTTGGACTGCACAACAGCAATCTGACCAGTAACTTAAAATTAGTATATAGAAGGAATGTGATGGGATTAATATAAGATCATAAATGTTTGAGCTCTATCACTGTTCAGAGATATTACAGGATTTTTGCCACTAATGACCACGATTTGGAATCTTTCCACAATTCCAGTCACCAAATATTCATGGGAGATCATGCTCATGTCTTCTTTTGGCCAATCTACCAATCAAAAGCTGCAGAGGAAGTAGTTACCAAAAAAGTGTGAAGCTAGTGAGGAAAAAAATGCTGAAACCATTAAGGAGCTGGGAATTTTGATATGGTAATTTACCTGCTACTTGGATTACATTAGGTGCATATTCACTAGGGGATTCATCCTGCTAGTGTATATGGGTCTTATCAATTTTTGGTGATAATTAATGTTCAGTGGCATTATGCTAACGATTATTAGGTAATTCATCAAGGTTGATCCATTGGAATGATTTGCTTGATTGCTTAATTCTCTTGGGAATGATCCCTGGAAATTAGTGAGTAATTAAGTTGTTGATTTTATATTGTTAATTTTATTACTAAAGGGCCTGCCTCCATCAATTCCGCCTACCCCCTCGCTTCATCAACAGGGTAATGCTGCTCACGGAATCTGCAACAATGGCAGTGCGTGGCCTTGGATTCCTAACAGAAGTGGTCCGCCCTCAAAGGGGCTTACGACAAGGGGACCCCCTTAGCCCACTCTTATACAACTTCAGCCTTGACCCACTACTTCGAAACATGAATGCCCAACTCACTGGGGTCCATGTACCAGGCCAAGCCCCAGTCAAGATGATGGCGTTTGCAGATGACTGTGTGGTTGGGGTGTCTAATAATAAATATGCACGTGCACTTGAAGCTCTCATCCAGGAGTATTCCCGGGTAAGTAATGCTGCACTGAATGCTTCCAAAACTGAAATCATCCTCCTTGGTCGGTATCAAACCTGTTGGGCCCCAGAAACCAGTGCCCAGCCTGGCCCATCTGCTCGCCCACGTCCTCGCCCTCCCAGCTCACCCCACAGCGCCCCACTAGTGCTCCCCTTCATGCCACGCCCTACCATAGGGCCAGTCCGCCATCTGGGCATGTGGGTGGAGGCAGGCAGGTACGCATTAGCAGTAATGGAAAGTCGTATTCTAGACAATGTGACGAAGCGCATCGCCTCCCTCAAAGCCCACCCTACTTCCCTTACTGGCAGGGTTGTTTTAGCCAACTCTATGCTCCTCTCCAAAGTCTGGTTTGGAGCCCACGCCATCCCCTTCTCCCCAAGCTTTTCAAATCCTTATATGCCCTTCTGTAAGGATGGCTTTGGTCAGGCCGCCCACCACCAGTACGGCTAGAGGTCATGTTTGGCCCTCATCATCATGGTGACATGGGCCTGCTTGACTTCAAAGCCCATGCTGCCAAGATCCTGGGCACCTGGATTGTGGCCGTCACCGCCCCTATGCTCCCCTCCCAACACTGGTCCCGCGCGGCCCACTCCAACTTCTCCTGCGCCTTGGCCTTAACAATCCATCGAACCCTCACTCCTTGATGAGATACCTGGCTTCACAACCATCGGCCACAGGTCCTCACAGGACTAAAACCCACTACAAACGAATCCTCCTCTCCATGTGGAGCGCTGAGTGGAGAATTTGTATTAGCGGACACACAGCCCAGAGAGGCCGCCCCTCTCCTCAGTTCACACAAGAGGTACAGGGGCTACCCATCCAAGATGGCATGATCCCCACATGACCCCATGTCCTATCCAGGGTGGACTACCTGGACATAATGGACATCCCTTATTCCATTGAGACTCAGAAGACTATTTGGAAATATGCACACCGTCCTCTGTTGCAGCCTCAAATCCGTTCCTATATGTGGCGCTGCCTGAGGTGGGTGTACCATACAGCTGAGCGCTCTAACGCTTTACACTCATTATGCGTCGTGTGTGGCCAGTATGGAACGCTGTTCCACCGCATGGAGAAGTGTCCTAACTCTAGAGTGATATGGCGCGAAGTTCAACGTCTGCTTGGCCAAGATCAAACACATCCCTTCAGTCTGTCAATAGATATGTTTGCTTTATCAATGGCTTCCCCCCTTCCACCCTCCCTCCATGCTCTGGTGGTTGCAATTGCCATGTGGACCATCCACATGATTGTCTTGGATGTCATCACAGGCTCCACCCCCACCCTCCCTGAAGCTGTCCACAGATTCCGGTCTCATTTGGTGGACCACTTTCAGGCGTGGATATTTGGATACCTCCCACCATGTCGCTGACAGCTGGTCTCCTCCTGGTTCCCAGTCTGGTTCATCAACTCAGACCCCTTCCTCCACACGTGTTCAGTTGTGGCTACGGCCCCTCAACACGTTCCCTCCCCCTCCCCATAAGTGGCGTTCCCGCGGCAACAAGAGATAGCATCGCTTCTCTGGGGTGCCTTCCCTGGTACTAAGTTTTGTCTCTTCTGAGTCATATACGGAAGTGTACATTCCATGGTCGGCCTTCCTTGCAATAAATAAATTTAATTATTTCACATAAGTCAATTAGGTTTAGTTGACAATTGATGAGAAGGATTAATGAAGTTTATAGTGCTGATGATGCTTCTAAAACAACTTCAGATGTAATTAATGAATGTGGGGAAGAATTTATTGGTTTTAGGGACTAGAAGGCGATGAATCCTAGATATCTCGTTGAGGGAATTCTGTAAGAGTGGGACTCGAGGAGGGCTGATCAAGTGGAAATGTATGTTGTCTTAAGTAAGGCGCCAACAGGGGTTGGTGCCAATTTCCTATAAATACCCTCGTTTCCCCTCAAATAAATAGATAGATTAATAAATTAAATTTGTTGTTTAGCCTTTTATACATCATTTGTATGGGTGGCTCTAAGGATAAGAGTTTAAGAATAGGATATCCTTTGTTTAAAGTAGTTGTCTATCAAGATCTCCGTCAGGCTCTGCAAGAAGATAATAGAGAAGAGTTCTCTATCAGAGGAAGAAGAAAGGAGGGAAGAGTTCCCTACCGTTTCAGAAATACATACAAAGAGAAGAAGGGCGTGCACCAGTTTAGCATTACACGTATTTACTCAACATGGATATATGTAACCTCAACTTAAATAATATTCAACATACTATTACTAAGATTAATCAATAATTAGAATGATAATCAACGCAGCTATTAAGAACTTTTGCAGTAGTAGTGGGAGCCTAGGCGAGCATCCAGGGGGCTATAGCTGAGTTATTTACTGAGAAGTGATTGAGAACAAAGTTACCAATTTTCTACAGGACAATGGGCTCACAGGTGCTGTTAATAAAAGAAGATAAAGCTAATTGGATCATTATAAATTATCATAAATTTAATACTATAATAAAGAATGATTAATACACCCTGTAATGGATTGATAATGTGCTAGACTGTTTGGGAGGCGCTAAATCTTTGGCAACGGACCTAATTTCAAATATTGGAAAACAGAGTTGCCTTAGACTTATAGGTGTAGTGTGAGATATTCACCTCCCAGGTTTTACATAATTGATTACCTCAAGGATTGTGTGATTTCCCAGCAACGTTTAAAGAATAAATTAGACCTTATCTTCAGATATATTATGATGTCATGCATAAATGTATACACAGATGCCCTAAACTTGCTCTCATAATTAGCCTTGGAACATGTAGAGCTTAGAGGAAGTGTTCTTCCAACTTTCCACTGCTAATCTAAAGATAAATACACGGAAATGCAACCTCCTCAGATATTAATTAGAGTACCTTAGTTTTTAATAGATGACAAAGGCTTTTGACCCCAGCCTGCCAAGGTTGAAGTCAGTAAACAAATGACTACGCCTGCTTACAAAATTGAAGTACATTTTCTTTAAGAATGGTCAATTACTGGCATTTAATTTATAACTTCAGCTGTATTGGTGAGCCTCTTTTTGTACTTATGAAGAAGGATGTGCCGTTTATCCTGAACTAAACAGTATTAGGGTGCCTTTGTCACCTTCTGGATGGCCTTAGTTAATGCTCCAATTACAAAGTAACCTAATTTGAGAAGCATTTCATAATAAGGACAAGCGCATCCCTTTCCCCATAGGGGCGGTGCTTTCCAACAGGTTGGCATTAACGCTAAGAATCAGTTTACTTAAATTAGTTAAAGCCTATATTGTCATTCTTTAAGCTATCATCGCCAAACATTACTGCTATGCCATGATTTATGTATTACAAACATTTTTGGGTCTTCCACTTAAAGCAAAATTTCAAATTGCTTTAGATAATTAGTTGCTATGCTGATCGCAAAATCTTTAATAACTGGAAGGTCAGATAGCGCGCTGTGGCCCTTGAGCTTCAGGCTTACAACTTGACATAATTCTCCACCCTGTAGCTAATCACCATAACTTAATTGTTTACTGCAATTATCAACTTCAGCTTTAGAAATCGAACCTTGTTGACATAATAAATGAGAAGAATATCTGTGTTTTTTAACTTTGATAAAACTCCACAAGTGATATGAGCACTGGATGAGATGCAATTCAATACTTTATAAGAAAAGGGGAAATTTTCAAGAAATCAGCGGAGTTGACATAAAATAATTTAGTCCATAATATTGACTTAACATTGTCACCTATGCACACAATGCAGTAGGACATAGAGGGTTTAGCAAAACAATGGAATTCCTGAAGCCTCATTACTATCATGAAAAGCATTGATTTTTAATCTATTAAACTTAATCATGTTTTCAACGTTTCCAGGTGAAACCTCCATTCTGCAAAGACATATATAACTTCTTAGTAAAACCCCTCTTTATTATGACATACTTTGTCTATGTAAGCTGTAGGCCACCAGTCAGCTGGAACAGGTCATGCTAAGTATATCATAGTGGTCATAGACACCTGACTAAGTGGGTGGAAGCATAAGCTGATCAATTAAGAGGCCTTATAACTTCTGGCAGATTTATCATGGAGTGCATTATCCAACGACATGATTTCCTTAATTAATTATTACTGATAAAAGAACCAAATTCACTCCAATACTACACCTAAGCTGAACGATCTGAATGCAATATTAAACTTAATAGTGACACTCTACCAACCTGAGTCTAATGTACCAATAAATCAAGTTAACAGTACCTAGGTCTATTCTCCAGAAGACTGTGACTGACCAGCATTTGTATGGGAGTTCACTTTTACCCACCGTTGTTTTTGCATACAATATCAGTTATCACTCCATAACTAGAAAGAATCTATTTTAATCATTGTATGGAAGGCATCCATACATGCCACTGCTGTTATATTCCTGTGTGGAAGATACCGCTGGAGTGGAACCATAATGATATATGTTAAATTTGAATTCTACATTGATTAAAATTCAAACTGAAGCTTAATCCACAAATCTGGCAAAAAAATTAAAGATCACTATGAAGATTTATTGTGATATACTGGGTTGCCAAAATTTATATAGGAGGATATGTGCTGTATCATAAAAACCATGGCTTCAAATGAAAGAACAATGTAATGAGAATATAGACTGTCTTACCTATAAAATGTTAGAGAAAACTTATTAGCGTTCAAAATTTTAAAGAAGTGCATATGGATGTATCATTATTAGAGCTCATAATAGGACTATCCAATTAATTAATCATGATTGAGAAGTAAAAGATGAATAAAAAAGATGAACAAGAAAGAGTGAATTTAGAAGAAAGATAATAGTAGTATACATAATAATTATTAAGTAGCTAAGTTTATTTTTAGTAAGAAGTTATAGGCAATTAAGCGATTTTTGTTTTTGCTTTTCTTTTAATTGCCATACTCCACTGTTACTTGTTATCTTTTTCACCAGCATTCCTTTATAATAATATATTGTACAATAACTGCCAGATTGTGTGTACTCATAAAGGGGATTGTCTATATAATTTAATTGCTAATCTACTATAACTTCCTTTAGCTCTGACTAAAGGTTAATCTCCAGAGATGCTAATAGGCTTCAATTTGGGTGTATATCTGCGGCTTTGGAGGAGAAACCCTTCATGCAAGTTAGAAGATTAGTGGATATTAGGTGCTATTGGCGTAGTATAAGGGTGAAGCAAAGTAGCGAGACATTGGTTGAGATGGACATGTATCTGGGCTACTATAAGTGCTTAAAGAAGCCTGAAAAGAAAAAAGGGTTGAAGACTGCAGAGAGGAGCTACTCGTGGGGTGAAACAACATGGGCGTCTCTTATGGGAATGTTGGTTTCATTAGAAACATCATAGAGGCTAAATAGTAGAATGGGATCTATTTTCTTGTGTCTTCATCACGCCAGTGGTTCAAAAGCAAGTGCACTGGAGGGGTTGGTAACCGCACTAGTTATGTTTCTTGACATTTTGGCTCTTCTGGAATAAAAGGAGTGCCTTTGAATGGAAATTAAAGCTCAGTTAAGGGTGGGAACTGTCAGAAATTTGTTTAATTAAACTTAAGCATGATATATCAGATAAATCCACAAGAAAAATCCTTCTTTAAACCAGAATTAAAAAAAAGAAAAAAATCATTGGAGCTCCAAAAGATTGTGTTTGAGTAAGAATTGTGATTTGAAGTATTAATTTATATATAAGGGGCTTGTAATAAGTTCCCTTTTCAATTTTCTTAATCAAAGAGAAGATCAATGGTTGGTTATGCTAAAGATTAGAGATCCTGGCTTAGATCTAAGAAAATACCAATCCAAAAAACCTATTATGATATGTTGTTTGTCTAGATGGCTTGGGTTTCAGTTGAACTGGAAAGCATAAAAACTTTTAGTGTGATATTAGTAGTTAATTGAGATTTTAGCGAAGATTCATGTCTAAGCATAAAATTTAATAATAATTCTAAGAAGATCAGCATTGTGATTCTGCTTACTAATAAAGATATCACTTTTAACATAATATTATTATTTGTTAGTATTAGTCTTAGCTTGTGTTGAGCCTAGCACCAACCATGTCACTATTAATGACATGAATGAAAGGGTACAACGAACTATAAAGGTAGTTAGGCCAAATATAAGTTAACAAAATTGGCCCACATCCCTGAATTGAGCATTTGAACACCAGAGATGAATTACAGTCAAGGTTGCCACGGTTGGTCTTGGCTTTTCTATCATAGTGAAGCCAAAGTAATGGTTTTTAGTTTCCTGGAGATGTCCTGGATGGATATTCTAGCTTCCTTTGGGTTGGCACTGTGTTGTGGAATTGCTCCTGAAAAGCGATAGTTAATAACTTTCAAAAACCATAGAGTCCACATTTGGCAACTGACCTTGGGTTACCACTAATGCTAATATTAAGAAACTGAAAATTAACACAGATATTCTGATTATTTGGAGGTAAGCCGACTAGGGGACGGGCAATACCAAGAGAAAATAAAAATATGACTGAAAAACTTAAGTAACAAACGACATTAAAACGTAAACAAAACGAAAATCAACCAGGCTGGCAATGGTAAACCACTAGCCAACCATGGTGGAGGGTTTGGGGGATCAGGGAGCGCTTTTTAAGCTTCATCTCCATTAAGCAAGGTGTGGAATAAGGCCAAAAGCAAGAGTAATGGTGATACTGAGAAAAAATTCTAGCATGAATTCAGAAATAACTTTATTTTAGTTTAAATTCATTTTTCTTTATAAGTTGTTGGGAGGTTGTAATGTTAAAAACGCTTGCGCTTTCCTCAATCAGGATCTTCACATTTCATCCAATATGAGGGCCAGGCAGTAGTCATCTTCCTCCAACAAATTCTGAATTGTTGCGCCCCCATTTTTCTGGGGATTCCAGGTTGTGGCTTTGGGATTTGAGATGAAGTTTCACCCAGGTCTTCAATTGTGTCAAAGTCCAGGTCATGCTTTAAGAGTTTTTGAATCCCCATAAGTTAAAATATGGGCCACTCAGTTGATACTCGCTTCTGCTCCCTGATTTCACTTGCACAGATTTTTGACCACTTGCGTTGATTTGACTAAAATTTATTAACTGGGGCAATAATATTATGAAGACTATTATTAAAGTCGTTTGCCCAAAAGCCACGTTGAGTAAAGGGTCAACGCTATTCAGGTGCTTCTTTGTTTTAGAAATATGTTTGATCTGGTAGGGAATAATTCCTTATTCTATTCACGCAGACTAAGCGGAGACTTGATAGCAACAACTTAAGAATATCTGATTCTTGCACTCTATCCCAAGGTTAGTGCTATACATCCAATGTATAAACAACTTAGTTATTATCAAGTTTAATTCTAATTTTATTAGGGAATATTTATGGGGTTTATAGTAAAATTGGCGCACAACTTTTCAGCTTTCCACTGGGAATTATTTGTTCTCCTATATTGGATTAACCTTTTTTGTTTTAGGAACTAATCTCGTTGAGCATCCTTGCCTTAATTTTTTTAGGTAACATAATATTTGGTGTTTGGTGACAATTTTATTGTTGCCTAGAACTCAATAACAATTTATTAAATTGTGTTGGCTAATGCAAAATTCTACCTTTTGTCACAAGCGTTAGAACGCCTATGTAGTTTCTAACAACTCCCCATATGTTCGTTCTGAACAATTTCCCATAGTAAAATTTGGCTGTCAAGTGTTGCTCCCTCATTGAATTGTGGCTTAATACCATCAGGGTTGATCCCCGCCAAAAATATCTTAAGTTTTTGAACATTTCAAATATAAAATTGTCCCACTGCAGTAGTTTGACTATTGAGTGTTGTTCCCTCATTAAATTCTTTCTCAATATTGTTGGGAATGATTCCTGACGAATTTAAACTAACACTTTAGCTGGCAACCATCTCCAAGGTATACAATTGCAACCACCAATTGCAAATTAATTTTCAGTCAATAGTTTAGATAATGTGGTCAACTGAAATTTCAACACCATAACTTGCTATTGTCAATTGTTGGCATTGACTCATTAGGCGACAAATTTATTGGCTCATAAAGTCTCATAATAAGAGGAGGGCATTTAAACTGCTCATCACTTCAATGTTTATCTGGTATGGATTGTACGCCATCACAAATTTCAACATTGCCTCCCTCAAGATCCTATATTAGGGAACATAAGACAAAGGAACCTACCATAAACTCAGTTGACCATGGTACCATGGACATCATCCATGATGTAATACTTTGGTCTGCCTTCATGAACTCAGTTGACCATGGTACCCTGGACAACATCCATGATGTAATACTTGGAATCTGCCTTGTATAAGATGCAATTGGTCCTAACCAAGAGTTATCAAACTTGTTAAGTTGTCCTCGAGGTTGATTATGATAGAATAAAGCTATTGCTTCAATATTGAAGGTAGGAAGGGACAGTAAGGCTCATTGAATTGCATAGTGTCCTTTTTATTAGGCATATGATCTCTCATGTGGCAAAATCTTGTAGTCTGATGATTTTGTCAGCATGTGACCTCATGGTTAATTTGTCAATTCAGGGATGAGGATTTCTCCCGGTGGTTAAAGAAAACTAGTAATCGTGGCTCTATCATATAAAGGTCCTGGAACGTCAACATCATGATCACTCAGTGATAGCTTATTGATAGGCTAGCAAGGCGGATGTAAAAACAATGAGTCCATTAAATGAGGTGCGTGGTCTCCAACTTGGACAAAAAATATAATATCATTTACTTGATCCACTGCTATGTTAGTTTAGTGATTGTATAGGGAAATGATTGTTTTCTAGTATTAAAGAAAAACGTTAGCCCTTGCACATCTTGTGATGTAAAATTTAACCCGTCTTCAGAAAGTATTACCCTTGGGCTACATGCTGTGTGTAAATAAAGTGGAAATAATACAAAGCTGAAGCCCTAGCGGTGGTAACAGTAACAGCTATATCTTCTATCCTCTTTTTAAATGGCCAATAGTAAATAGGATTGAACAATAGTCATGGAGATCGTGGATAAAGGCCTTATTACATCAACAATGACCAAGCTAAATGGTGATGAAGAAGCCACAACTTGATGTTGATAGTGAGGACCTGGACAATCAAGCATCTTACAGGTTAAATATCGTTGGAGGTACAGTTCTCTAGACAGTTGCTGAGGTTTTTAGGTGGGATCAAAGCTGTAAACTTATGAAGAGGTCAAAAAACGTAAGGATGGACTGAATACAGACTACTTTATTAGATCAAAATGTATTATAATTTATAGGGCGCATGAGGAAATGGTGCCTTAAGGATCTTCATGGCTCCATCTGCTCAGGAACTTTCATGGCCTTCTGGATTGACCATCTGGGTGGCACCCTCATTGTACTCCATCGCCCCCATGACCATAGTGGTGGAGGCTGCGTCTCTTGCAATCCAGGAAGCGGAGACAAGATTCCTGAAGTTGTCTAAATTGATTCTCAAACGCGTGCAGATTTATGATTGAATTTGGGTTTGTTGCCATCAAGCTAAGGCTTCGTTTGAATAGTCTCAAGAGTCAATTTACTGCGGCTCAATTTGAAAGTTGAAATCTTGATTCATTTTATCTCAAATCCTGACAAACATGCTTCTAATAAGTTATGTAAAGATTATAGCATCTATTCTCAATAACATATTTTTCAATCATTATAACGTTTTTTTGACTGCTCTATTCCCTACGCTGGAGTGTCCTTCAAGAAAAAAAGTAGTTTGTGGGGATGATCACACTTAAGGCAACCATTTTATCAATTATTTAGTAGATCATCCCAACTTTGGCTTGGGTATACTTTCTCATAGCTTGTGATTCCTTCTTGGCCTCCAGTGTCTATCTCCACTTGGCTGTCCAGCGTAACATATTGTACAGGCTGTTTTTTCTGGTATCAATATAGCTAAGGTCAGCATCTTTGACAGCCTATTTGAATTCTGGTGGATAGTACTAGTGCAATAAAGATATTAAATTCATATCTCTGTATCTGTAGCCACCATCCTACCAGCCTCCCTTCTGTATCCTTCATCTACAGGTGCCATTTTAAAAAGACGAGATTGATGATGATAAAATGAGTTTTATATAAATTAGTCTAAATTATATTTCATTATAATAACAGCTAAGTATTCTTGTCAGTGATGCTTTAGTGTACTTGGCCTTATAAAGGATTTCACTGAATAAAGACACCATTCATTCTACTTGTTATTCGTCTAACTGGGCCAGAATGGCTTCTACAGCCAAA
Organism: Massospora cicadina; assembly: GCA_022478985.1. Lineage (NCBI taxonomy): Eukaryota > Fungi > Entomophthoromycota > Entomophthoromycetes > Entomophthorales > Entomophthoraceae > Massospora > Massospora cicadina. The sequence continues at coordinate 33,926 of JAKSZP010014624.1, read as the reverse complement.
TTACTGGGGCTGTCAAATAGTAGGAAAAGTTGATTGATCCAGATTTATGAGGATAGGTCGGGTAATTAAAGAAGTTCTAAGGAGATCAAATGCTTAATCCTTATCAGAATTCCATTTAGAAGGTCGTTATTTTGTTTTGAGTAGATCATTGGCTCAGCAAGATCACCAAATTGTGTGTTTTTCTATAGTAATCCACCATCCCAAGAATCACTTATATGTTTCAAAGGCATTGTGGAGTGGTCATCTCAACTGAAGCGACTTTGTCTGGAAGAAGTTGGATCCTTTTCTTGGTGATTTTATGGCCAAGGAACTCCATCTTTGGGTTGGAGATATGCATATAGAAAATTTTGATCATTAGAAGCCTGACTTATTCAGATGAAAACTTTGTGAAGATGTAATAATTGCCCACTAAAAAGTTTTTTAATAACTTTAATGTCATTAAGGTAAGCTGTTACACACAAAAGATTTAGGTAATCTAGCAATCTATCTATTTTTCATTTAAAACGGCTTAGACATTTCATAGCCTTTGCGACATTTGTTTCAGCACAAATAGTCCTTTGTTCTCAGTTAGTGAGAATTTGTCTCAATATTTGGGGTTGGGCTTGATCTGCCAGTACCATATGCCAAGATCCAAAGACAAATTTACTGATCTCTGGAAATGAAACCTAGAAAGTCATCAAATCATGGCAATGGATAACTGTCCTACTTGGTTACTTGATTACAATTTTGGTAAAACATGACATTTAAGTGGTTTTCATCCTTCTTTCAAATAAGTAGAAGAGGTGATGCCCATGGACTTTAAGATGGTGCCAGAAAAATAAAACTGATAATCCTTGAGCTCTGTAGCAACTTGGGGCTCCTCTATCTTACTCTTCTAATAAGGTTGCGCTTGTATGGGGAGGAATCCCCCATTTTTACATATGCACAACCCATTTAATCCTGCCAAAGTCGCATGTAAAGGTGGATAACAAGTCAGCGTTCCTTTACAATAGCTTATTGACATTTTTCTTTTGTTCAGGAGGCAATATTTCTCCATAAAAATTCTCAAATGGTGAGACCCTAGCATACGCCTCTAACCTAAAAATATGGAGGCACTTAAAACCTTGGCCATTACTATTTTGTCAACGAGTAGTAACTGTACATATGACATTGGGGTATTATGTCCCACCATATATGTCTTGGCTGTCAAATTGGCCAGTAGCATCAAGATGGGGCCATTGTATGCATGATCAAAACTCTGGGGTAAGTCAAGACCTCCTTCAATGATGGGTTATTAACACCTCATATCTCAAATAGGCTCCTGTAGGGGTTGTTCACATAAGCCCAGATGTTAATTATGACTGGGCCTAAAGGAATACTTCCAGGTTCCAGAGGATATAGGGCCTTCCTTCTATCCCAATGACCACATGTAGTGGTAGTTGCATGAGGAAAACCTAGACATGATACTCAAACAATCAATCTTGACATACATCACCTTTAAGCAGGCAAGAGCTTTATATGTTCCTTGCAATTCTTGGTAGTCTTAGATAATTGGGGGATGCGTGTCCCAAATAAAGACAAGGACTTTTGGCATAATGGGTATTGTCATCATACTCAAGGAGATATTGACTCCCCTAAAATTTATTTGTAATTTGTGTTAAGGGCCACCACCAAGGTGTCTAGGAATAATTTACAAACCTAAGGTGGAGAGCAGAATCGTCCTCATTAGACATTGTACATTGAGCTGGAGGTTCCATAATCCATGTATTGTGGCAAGTTGGTAGCAATATTGATCTTTTTCAAAAAGTTCTGATTTTATGAAAGTCACTTGAGGACCACTATTAATGATTAATAAAATGGAGAAAATGTGAACTTTGACAGCAACCCGTGTTACCAGGATCTCATACTGTGGCTGTAAAATAAATTGCATTGGCGACCTGTCAGAAGAAGAATAAGAAGTAAAAAACTGTTAATTTGATAAGTAGATAGCTCATTCATCCAGGTATACTCAAAGGTAATTCTTTTAGGGAACAGTAATTGAAGTAGATTTAGTTAGAGGCATGTAAGTGTATTTTTCAGCACAAAGAGCTTCTTTCTTTATACTGACTTCACCTTAACTGAAAACACTCATTCCGCCTCCTTGGCGTGCTATTTATAATATTTTCTCATGATGTGGCGACGACCTTTGCAATAGGAGCATATGGGGATGTTTTTGTCTTATTTGATGGCTTCTACACATGGATAACCAGAGGCCGCTGAGAGGTAAAAAAGTAATCAGTGTAGCACCAAAAATTTTTTTCAGAGCCTCCTTGATTTCCCAAAGACACGTAAAGGTCCACTTTATCCATATCATATTTAAGTGGACGTCAGTACAGGACTCAAGGGCAGATATAATTGCAGTAATGGTGTCATACAGAGAAATGCAATTGTAAGTAACAAATGGTTGAGCACTGGCACAGAATCTCTTAGAGAATTTGGTGGGGAATATCTATTTATCAAGGTGGATTGCCATGATAGCCTGATTTTGTTTTGAGAGGATTTAATCACTTCTAAACTCCTGAATTGAAGAGGTCTTGATCTGCACCCAAAATTACTGTTGCGCAAGTGGGGGTCTAGATTTCTCTGGCCTCTCTACAAAGGCAGAAATGATTGTTCTTCAAGTTTTTTGTCATTGACTTCATCTATTGCATCCTCATAAGCATTTAGGAACAACACGATACTCTCTTGTCATGTGATGAACCTCTCATTGTAACTGGTTTTAAGATATATCCAGAAATGGGAATAATGGTTTTTACGTTGGCTCAGCAGTACGTCTTAGACCAAAAAACACTGTCTCAGTATACTCACAAGGGGCTCTTTGATCCATATGTCTTTTTTTCATGTAATCTTGTAATACATTTTAAAATTGTTGAGAATGGATGTATTGTAAATTTCTCAATCTGAACTTTAAGAGCTGAAATATTGGCTTTACAACTGCTGATTTTGTTTCCTAAGGCTGAAAAAGTTTGGCTTATATAATAGAGATATTGATCAGTAACCTTAGTAGATGAATGCATGTTTTTCATCTCTTCATCTAGTGTCTCTAAAGTGAGAATAGGGTCAATAGGATGCCTTTTGGGGTTGACACCACATCCTTGGGTGAATTGCTCTATATTCTATATAAATCCTCAATCTTTGACTAAATCTCAATTTTCCATGAATCATCAGTACCTTCAGTGTGTGGGTTAGTGGACCCAAGGGGCCAGGTGGCCCTTTGGGGCCTTGTAGCTCTTATGCTCCATCAGATAAATTAGGCCATCTTGTCCTGAAGGACATTTAATCCCTTAAGTTCTTGAAGTGAGGATAGATCCTGTCATTGTTTTTGTAGTCCCGTCATTTATTGCCTCCACATGAATCAGCCGTGACACCAAAGACAACTTGAGAACTAGTTTATCTAATGATTTGGAGGAGGTTTGCTTCACAAAATCCGCATATCTTCATTTTACATCTTGTAGACATTAAATAATTGATTGCGCACATAGCCTGAAATCTTAGTCCAATATAGTGACTTGGCATAAGCATCATTAATATTGATTTTCATGTATTTTCTCATAATTATGTTAAACGCGCAGTAGCAGATTCAAAAAAACAAGGTTACATCTGAAGTTCTGCATCAATTCTAACTGATTTAACACCTCCAGATGATGCAGCCTTGCTAACTGAGGGAGATTATGGAGAGATGACTGTATGAACTGGCGGAGGTAGGGTTCCGCCCCATTACCTAATTCAATGGTATCCAGGGTAGTTGAGCCATAAAGAATCCATATATATGAGGGTATCACCGTGTCTTATAATTGTCTGGATAGGTCTTCAGTTAATTAAAGCCCATCCAAGGAATGCTGGATGGTACTGAAATGTTGTTAGTCTTAAGGTAGTAATGGTTACGGTTTGGTAAAAACAAGAAAATATAATGAAGGCCAAATCTCTTGAATCTTAGGTTATATGGGTGGTATCTCAAAATAGGATATACTGATACATCAAGTGTTACTTTACAAACCATTATAGGGAAAAGATACAATGCTATTATTATTGCCCATTCTGTGATTGACGTTTTCATTAATAAATAACTTGAGGCCCCCTTTAGTGAGTACCACTCTTAACTTAGACATTGTAGTAATGCTGGGGTAATATTTTTGTTGTCCAGAGATTTCCTGTTTGAAAAATCTAGCTTCCATTGGGATGGAACTATGTGGCGGAATGGTGTAGGAATCCAGCTCTTTTGTGCTCGCTGGTTCTTATGCCGCTGGATCCCACAAAAACTTTTTAATAAAATTATAATAAAATGCTAATAAGACTTGATTTTTAGTCATTTTTATTAGGAGCGCGGGAGTAAAAGAAAAGTGATCCCTTCCCAATTTTCAACAATTAATATTTATAATAATTTCAAAGGTTGTAGGGAATTCAGAGCTAGTTTCAGAATAGCTGCAATGCATTATAATTAGGAAATATGTGAAACTCTCCTATCAGATCATGGGAGAGATGAGTTACTGTTTAGGAAATCAAAAATTGGGGTTTTGGGGCAGAATGTACCCATGCAGCAAATTTTTGATGTACCACAACCAATCACTGCTAGAGAAACTATTTTCACCTCGGGGGACCTCCACCATGCCTATAAAAGGGGTGGCCCCCACATAGGTGTTGGGAAGGACTTGGTGATGTTGGGGGAGTTCCTTCCGCCGGTTGCCCCAAATCCATCATGTGATTGGTGAAATCCAATCATTTGATTTTACAGATAGTGCCCATGTCGGTTTCAAACTAGTGTTACCCCAATTGACAGAGTTCCACCGATAATTGGCCAGGGTTCTTTGGCTGATATCCTCAACATTCTTATTTTAATTTACTCTATTATCATCATCAGAAAATTGCAGTTAGCCGACATTTCCCTTTTTGGCTGAACTTGACCTAAGACATTCTTAGTTTTCAGCTGCATGGCAAATATCCGACATCACCCCCTCAAGAATGTTGGGGGGTGAGTAGAGCCGGAGGAAACAGCCATGTATGCAATTAATGGTAATACCTGTAGCTAGCGACTTAATGGAATATTTATTCCCTCTCTTGTATGTGACGGTGAAGGGACCTTCCCAAGTTGTTCCAAGCTTACTGCTTCTAGGAGTGATGCCGTTATGGTAATATAATACCATGTCAGACACTTGGAATGTAGGAAGGGGGTTCTGAGCTCATTTTCAACCTGGCCTTCTTTAGTCACAGTTTTGTTAGATTAGTCATTGCCTCAGCTTGGATTTGAATGGTGCGCTGAGCCAATCTTCTCATGACCTTCTTAGGTTCCTCAACTCTAGAGGAAAATACATCCTTTACTAAGAGGGCAGGTAGTCCTGGTTCCCGCCCATACAAGACACAGAAAGGTGACATTTTCAAAGCCCAGTGATAACTGATTTGGTAGGCCATAAGAGCACTGGGTAGGAATTGATCCCATTGAAGTGGATTGGAGAGGCCATTTTCTGAAGAATAGAAATAAATTTCCCATTTTCTCTTTCCACGATACTATTTGTGGAAGGGTTATATGGAGCCAAGAAGAGTTGTTGTTCTCCAATAGATGTGGCCAGGATTTTGACTACTCTGAAATTGAAGTTCTTACCATTATCGCAGATTAGTACTTGGGGGCAGCTGTGACGTGTGAAAATGTGTTGGAGTAAAAATGTGGCGGTGACCTTGGCAGTTTGGGCAGGAAGAGCCACTGCTTCTACCCACTTGGTGAAATGGTCAATAGCTACTAGGATAAATTTGTTTCTACTAGTAGACTGAGTAAGTGGACCTACTACATCCAAAATAATGGTGTGGAATGGTTGTTGAGGGGTAGTAGGTTGATGCTGGTATCTAGTCTTGAAACCAGATTGCTTCTTACACATAAGAGAAGCTTCCAAGACTTCAACAATAGCTTCCATCATTCCATCTATTAGTATCGATCCTTGATCCACTCATAAGTTTTCTTTGCCCTCCATGACCTAGGGTAGAGTGAGCTCCTAGGATAGCAAGCACACGTTATGAGGGCTGAAGGTAAGACAGCCATTTTGCTCCCACCTGCTTATACAATTTCCCATTTTCCACTTTAGTGTTTTGGGAGTGCCGAGCTAACATTTTCTGTACATGTTCATCCTCATCCTCCCAGTCATCGGGGATCATTAAGAGGTCATGTAACCTTTCTGCCTCACTATTGTCCAAGTGAAGGACTGGTAACTGAGTCAACCCATCAACATTCAAGCGACGGGTTCCAGCATGGTGTTCTATTTTCATTTCATAAGGCTGGAGCTTTAGATCCCAGCGAGATAGTTGACCAGTAGGATCCTTCATATTCTGTAATAACTTTAGAGATGCATGTTCCGTAACTACAGTGAAGGTGGTTCCATAAAGAAAAGGACGGTAGTGCTTCACAGCTAACAGAACAGCAAGGCACTCTTTCTCTGTTACAGCTGTAGTTGCGATCCACCTTTGACAGCATCTTGCTAAAATAGAACACAGGATGATCTACATTGTGTTCATCTAGTTGGGCTAAAATGGCCCCAACGGCATAGTCTGAGGCATCAGTGAATAAGATGAATGGTTTATTATAATCATGGTGCCATAGGATAGGACGTTGTTGTAGCAGTTGCTTTATTGTTTCAAAAGAGGCCTTTTGTTCAGCACCCCAATAAAAAGGGGTATTCTTGGTTAGTAGCCAGACAAGGGGCTCACTGAGTTGAGCGAACTTAGGGATGAACTGATGGTAATACCCCATCATCCCTAGAAATACCTGAATATCCCATAGATTTTTAGGGGGCGGCATTTTTGAGATGGCTTTGACCTTGTCCTGCATGGGTTGAATTCCTTCTTGAGAAATGGAGTGGCCAAGGAAATCTAATTTCTTTTGGAAGAAGGTACACTTTGAGGGCTTCATCTTAATGTTAGACTTACATAACCATTGAAACACCTCCTTCAAATGATCAAGATGTTTCGTTGAAGGTTTTTGAGAACACCATGATGTCATCAAGATAGACGATGACACAAGTTAATTTGAGGTCCTGAAAGATGTGATCCATCGCACACTGGAAAGAGGCAGGTGCATTGCACAACCCTTGGGGTAGTCATGTGGGTTGGAAGAGACCTTCACTACAAATAAAAGCGCATTTCTCCTGATCTTGAGGAGAAAGGTCCATTTGCCAATAGCCACTGGCCAAGTCCATGGCGGAGAAGAAGTTAGAGCCAGAGAGTTGAGCCAGGGCGTCATCAATGCGAGGGATAGGATAGCTATCCTTCTTAGTAAGGCTATTCAACCTACAGTATTCCATGACTATCCAATGACTTCCATTTTTCTTTTTAATTAGTAAGAGAGGTGAAGACCAAGGGCTTTGGGAAGGAACAAGTAACCCCGCATCTAATAACTGCTGGAGCTCCGTCCTCATTTGTTGCTCCTCCACTTTTGACTTGCGGTAGGGTTTGGACCTAATAGGCTGGGCATCACCCACATCAATGGAGTGGCACCAGCCCTTCATGTGGCCATAGTCAGTATCCAATTTTAGAGAAGATGTCACTATATTCGTCCAGCAAAGTATGAACTTTCTCCAACTCCTCTGGGGTTAGCTTATCCGAAATATGAACATTGGGCAAGGTACACACCATGTTATCCATGGGTAAGCCCAAATCCGCCATAGAGCCAATGGAGTGGATATGTTCAATGTCCTCTACTGGGAGTAGGAAAACTCTGCCAATCTCCTGGTGTTTCCATATGATCATGTCCTTCCTGGTGAGGTTTCCCAGTAGAATGGTAATTGGCCTCTGATAGGCTGGGTCTAGTATCCCAGGCAATACACGAGGCTCCAAGGGGCTAACGCCCTCAATACTTATGAGGTGTAACAAGCAATGGTGTGGGATTTGTAGTGTGATTTTAGTGTCAACCACTCTTTGTTCACCAGGCTTAATCAAGACCTCATCTGCAGCATAAAACGGTATACTCTCCTTAGAATCCACTGATTCAGGTAATTTTTTGTGTTACGCCCAGAAGTGGAATATAGCCAATGTTATAGCTGAGAAGGGGTATTCAACCAAGCAAGAGTATTCATGCTTGCTGGGTTCTTTATTGGATAAGACTAAAGGGACTTCATAGTTGAGTAACGAGAGGACCCCTTGCTTCATGTTGATTATTCCTTCATACTCAATTATAAATTGAGTGCCAATGAGCATATCATATGCATTGTTGTCTAAAGCCACAGCAGGGGCTGATAGGATAAGCTTCCTAATTCGAATGGGAAGGGAAGAGTATGCCCCAATAGCATGGGTATTGTGGGGGCCAGCAGTTCCAAATTCTTGCGTGTACTCCAAGTCAGGTGCTAGCTTTATCTTTTTAATCAGCTTAGTGGAGATCACGTTGACTGGGGAGCCTGTGTCCAGGATGGCCATGATTTGGACTTTTTGAATGACCACTTTAACCTTAGTGAGGGTTCCTCCAAAGTTAGGTGACAAGGCTAAGACTTCCTTGAGCCAGAAAGTGGAGGTAAGCTTCCGAGCAGTCATGGGGTATTTATCCATATGGATTTCATGGTATGAACCCGCTGAATAGGTCGAATTAAGCTAGATATGAAGTGATAACCATCGCTGGCAGTGTCAATAACTTTGGGAAACCCTAGAATTTGGATGAGGTACGTTTCCTCAGGTATGGTAGTCTCATCTACTCCTCCAGCGTTCAAATGATCAGGAACCTTTTTCTCTGCAGGAGCTCCCAATATGTAGTAACCAACATCGTCATCATCTTCCTCAGATTCATCCCCAAAGGTATTTTCAACAACTGGCAAGGGCGCGATGGGGGTAGGAGAGGTGGCCAGAGGGGATGGAATAGCCATAGGGCGCGCAATTACCAGCTTAGCTGGAGGGGTAGGCACAGCAGTGTTAGAGGGCTTATGCGGGCATATAGTTGGTACTACCTTACAGGGCTTTGATACATAAGAAGGAGTGATATCCTTTTAAAACTCATTGAGGGAGCAGATTTATCAGGGAGGAAGGACACAGGTGAGCTCACTCCTTTCTGTTCAACAAGCGGAAGCTCCTCAATGGTTAATGCTGAAGGTTTCACCTCAGCGTCATTTGAGTTAGCACATTAATGGAAGTCAGCCACTTCTAACAAAGCCTCTTTAAGGTCGCGGATGTTTTTGTAATGGCGTTTTACTGAGATGATATGTCTGGCTAAAGAGGGTTGAGAGGCTAGCCCAGCTACCAGGGCGGCGATAGCATTCTTAAGGGTAAGCATGTTAGAGGTGGACAACCTTTGCGCGGCGAGGTAAAAGTGTTCAGCAAAGGCAATGGTTGATTCACCTTTAACCATAAAAGGCGCATAAAGGCCTGTTTTCCCGGTATAGACTCTGCTTTAATCCAAACTCAGCTAGAAGAGCCTCCTTCACATCTGGCCAGGTGAGCAAAGGATTCAGGTAAGGAATTATCATCTCTTGTGCTAGAAGACTTAAACAAGGAAGAATGTGTTGCACCTTCTGCTTATCTGTGCATCACACATGGCAGCTTCAAAGACATATAGGAAAGTTGCAATGCTTCCTTCGCCAGGAATGAATTTTTCTGTAAAACATGATTTTATTGAACGCCTCTCAAGTTCTTTAAGGTAGGTAAGAGAGCCTGTTAATTGTTTTTCCAGAGCAACTTAGACGTGATTCAATGTGAAGAGGAAAAGTGGGAGGTTTGCTCATGGCTGTAGCCTCCATTTTATAAATTTATTTAGTTTACAGGGGGACCTTGTAGTAAGCAACAATTTGTAAGAAACCAGCTCCTTTATGCTCACTGGTGCGTACGCCGCTGGATCCCACAAAAACTTTTTTAATAAAATGATAATAAAATGCTGATAAAAACTTGATTTTTAGTCGTTTTTATTAGGAGCGTTGGAGTAAAAAAAGCGATCCCTTCCCCAATTTTTGACAACTGATATTTTTACTGTTTTGAAGGTCAGAGGGAATTCAGTGATAGTTTTGGAATAGCTGCAATGCATTCCAAATTAGAAAATATGTGAAACTCTACTATCAGATTGTGGGAGAGGTGAGTTACTGTTTGAGAAAACAGAAATTGGGGTTTTGGGGCAGAATGTACCCATGCAGAAAATTTTTGATGTACCACAACCAAACACTGCTAGAGAAACTATTTCACCTTGGGGACCTCCACCATGCCTATTAAAGGGGTGGCCCCAACGTAGGTGTTGGGAAATACTTGGTGATGGTTGGGGAAGTTCCTTCCGCTGGTTGCCCCAAATCCATCATGTGATTGGTGAAATCCAATCATTTGATTTTACAGATAGTGCCCATGTGGGTTTCAAACTAGTGTTACCCCAATTGACGGGGTTCCACCGAGAATTGGCCAGGGTCTTTTGGCTGATATCCTTGACATTCTTATTAAAATCTCTCTTATTTACATCAGGAAAGTTGCAAATGGCCGACATTCCCCTTATTCAGATGAACTTGACCTAAGATATTCTTAATTTTCAGCTGCAAAGGCAAATGTCTGACAATTGGCTCCAAAAATAATGGTTGAGAAGTTTTTACACTCAACAGAGTCTGCAAATGGCAACTTTTCACGGTCTAGTTGATGATGCTATTGTTGAAGAGCTTTAGAAAGGACTTAAAATATATTTTTAATAAAGGTCTTTAAAAGAATTTGAAGCTACTTTAAAGGGGAAAAACTCTAAAATAGTTATAGAATATATGGTAGTCTTGTGGCATATAGAGCACCTGGGCCTTCCTCAATCATGATCTTCACATCACATCCAATTTGAGGTGTGGGAAGTGATCTTCTTCCTCCATTAAAGTTTTGACTATCACGCCCCATTGTCTTAGTTCTTCCAGTTTGCGGCTTTGGGATTTGGGATACAGTTTCATCCAGGTCATAAAGTGGTGGATCAGTCCAGGTCATATTTTTAGTATATAAATCTCATAATTTGTTCTTTCCCATTTGTAGTCATTTACTCATTAAACAATAAATTGATTGTCTCATCAAGGCTTAAATCTGGAGTGGGGTGTTTGAAACACTCATCACCTCAATCTATGTCAGGTTCAGATCATAAGCCATCAAAATTTTAACACTTGGGCTCATGTTTTTAATTAAATGTAATTCTAGTCTGAAAAACACTTTTTCTGTGACAACAGAATATATAACAAATGAGAATGGAATCATTAAGATGATCTTTAAGAGAAGTCTCAAGCATTGAACTGTTTACTTAATTAATTAAGCTGGTTGAATTTTCTACAAATTGTGAAATCAATTTTTACTCAATCCCAATATTATATGACTTTAATATTATACTGTTTGTAATATAATTTTTTATTTTAGTAACATAAGTTAATTAGTCCTCATTGCCAAAGAATATAGCATAAAAATTGTAATGGACTTCATCTACAATAACATCTATTAAGCTTTGAAGCTGGATTGGGCTTCATCTCAAATAAACAGTTCAGATATCATCATCACTGATCACTCTCTCTTTGGTAGTCACCCTACTAAATTCTTAATGTAAATGAGTAACTTTTATATATTAAGTGTTTCCATAGCCCTGTTTACATACAAGTTGCTGGATCCATCAAGGAGTTTAAAACTTATTCTTTGAACACAATTATATTAGTTGCCACATCAAATCTAGAATCAACTTTCAAATAATTTATTTTTGTATTTATATTTAGGGATCACAATTTATTAAATTGGTATGCAAAGGGCTTTTCTTTCCGCTTGACATCAATTTTGAGCGATTTTTTAAAAAAATTTGATTTTTCACCACCGCCTCACTGCACCAATTTCCAAATTTATGTCCTCAAATTCACCACCTGCTGCCCCATTATGGGGCAGCGGTGCTCCACCTTCTAGCGTTTATCGCCCAGCAGGCAAACATGTGCAGACTAGCTCATCCAGTCCACCAAATACATCCAGCTGCTATGTCCCTCCATGGGATCTAGCACTGCACCACTCATGATTCCACCCAACCCACCCCCACCCCTAGCCCTGTCCCAATCAGGTATTCAATTTGCTTCCACGTCAAGTATGGACATCTTTTCCCATACGCTAAAAAAGCAATAATTGAGCTGACAATGGCACCTTTGCACCAGCAGGGTATATTGACTTCTTCCCTTACAAGGGCTACTTCAATATTGGATCCCCTACTGAAGAGAGAGGATGCAGACGCTGTAGCAGCAACGCCCTTAATCTATAAAAACGCACCCATCACCACCACCCATACTCGCCTCCCCAATGATACCACACTTATGGTGACCTTTGTGAACCTCCCCTCACACCTTCCCCCTTAAACACTCTATGAGGAGTTGATTTCTGAGCTGTCCACTTATGGAACAAACCCCATCCTCCACTTCCTTGTCCCAAGTGGTGCTGTGCGCCTAGCAGCACCTCAGGCAATGGCCACCATTACCCCCCACCAGCTAAACATGGCCCAGCACATCCCACTGCGTGCCTATATCCCATTTGTACCTTACTATTTCTTTTGGGACTTCACTGACAATGGTTGCACAATTTTCCCCCTCTGCTATGAATTGGAACATATGAAAAAAGCATGTTAATATAATTCACACCCTGTAAACACGGCTAACTCCACCCATGAGGCCACACCAACAGCGTTCAAGTGGGTATTTTAGCTGCCCCACCCCCACAGGCATGAGCTTGAATCAGAAGCAAATTCTAGCACCTCAAACCCAAGCTGGCCAATGCACACCCATGCCAACCAATTGGGTGCACGCTTGGACCAATGTTCAATCCAAAAATCCTCCACCTCAAAGCTTACCCAACCACAGCCACCTATCTTTGAATTAATCCAAGCCAACCAAAATCATTGTGACTTATTGGATGAAGTGAACAAATTGGGGTAAATTGTCCCACCTCCAGAAAGCTCAATCAATCTAGAATCCTTTATTAAAACAGACTTTGATGTCCCATTTTCGCCCAAACAACATGTCTCTAAACCTGATGCTATCCCATACCAAAGCGACCACCAGCTTGCCAAGGCCATGGTGGCCTTGCCAAAAAATTGACATCTCCACAAAGCTGTGGCAAAATATGTCGCTGAATTTAAAAAGGGCTGCATGTCCCCTTGTTCCCCTATGATTTTCCTCCACCTGCAAAAGAGGAAATCCAACGCCTCCATGAAACTGTTACCATTGATGTCAAACGTAATGTTACTCTAGCGGAATTTTCCCCACCCACACATGTCACCAAAGCAAGCATTAAAAAATTAGCTCAACTTCCTGACACCCACATCAAAGCTAAACACCATGTTGCCAAACTCATAGAATACTTTAGTTAGGCCCAAATTAATAATCTCAACTGCTATCTATCTCACCTCGACCCTCATCCTGTGGATGCCCCAACCCCCTTACTATCAGCAATGATCTTCTTTTTCACTTTTATCCCAAAGGATGAAGATTTTGATCCATATGATCCCCCTCTCCCTCCGCCATGATGGGATAAGAGGCTTGCCGTTGTGCCACCTGGTAGGTTTTTTTATTTTTGCTACTTTTGTGTTTCCTGCTGCTTGTTTAAGGCAGTCAGTTCATGTTTTTAATTTGTTTAGTTTTTAAAGTTTTATTTGTTATTTTCCATCCCCTGGTCAGCTTGCCTCAGTTAAATACAATAAAATTTTTATTCAACTTCCAATCTTATATTTGACGTTTGGAGAGCTACAAAAGCACTTGACAAACCTCTAGGGTTAAGTGAACTTTATATGTTTTATGTTTTATTAGGTTTTTTTGAATAAGCCCACGAGGTTACTAAGAGAGATTGTTATTATAAATAGATAATTCAAGGAATAAGGGTGCATTATATATGGCAACATGACCTAACTCAATTGACATTTTATTTGATTTATAGAAATATACCAATGAGAATGAGACGCCAAGTGAACAGCAAAACCAACGAATTAGTCTTAAACCACTAATCAAAATATAAATTATAAATTCACTGAAGAGGTACAAATTTCATTAAATCACTTACTGGTTGACTAGACTGAACCATTACAATTTGCCAAATGATTTATTTAACCACTATTAACTTTAGTGGTAATGTAATCTCAATTCTTAAATTAAGCTAGTACCTCGCCGCACTACTAAATTTTTATCCTTTTTTTATTCTTAATGATTTAAAGCCATAGATTCTCAATAAAATATGCTCATGATGCAAGTCCACTGATTGCTTCTTCATTATAGCATTGAACTACACCCTAATCATCTGACTAAATCCCTTATGTTATCTGACCTTGCTGGGCATTAAACTAAGGGCTTTCCTTAAGTTTAATTAAATTCATCCATCAACCTACTTGAATCTACTTAGCTGATTTAATCTAACCATTAGGGAGTGGGCTGAAGGGGATTTCCGCATGTTGTCATCCCCAGGTGACTACATTTCAATAGTAGTTTGCCAACCACTCATACAAGAATCCTTGAAGAAACCCCATGAGGGCAATGTTCTAACCACAGCTGATGAAAAAGTACAAATAGGATCAATCCCTTGATTTTGGAATCATTAAGACAGTTACTGGTGTGCCAATGTGATTTTGGGATTAAGGCTCTGGGATACTGTATTACTGATTACTTTGAAGTGAAGTTGTCATTATTACAAAGTTTCAAAGTTGCTTACAAACTTTTGTAAAAAGATAGACAGTAATGGCTGATGAGCAAGGGGTACAATCTTCATTTTTTCAGACTGGTGCACAGCAGAGCCTCCTAGTATAATAAGTTGCAAAATTTATAACACTTGGTTTCTAAAAATACTTTATATTACAAATGGGGTACCAAGGCTAATACCTGATATAGAAAAAGGATGATCAAGTTGAACGCATTGAGTACCAGAGTAAAGGCCCCTAAGTTCAATCTCCACCACTGGTGGTCTATGGTAATAAAGGTAGACTCTGGATGCCATATAAATGACAAAGGTACCCCTAAAGCACATGTTATCATCAACACCCAGGTCAATTTGAACATACTGCCGGCATACCTGTAGAGATTTAGGAGGTAGAAACCCCTTTAGTGAAGGAAGTATTGATGTGCTCATGAATGCTTGACCCCACCTATGTAGCTTAACCTGGTTCAGCCAGCTACTATATTGATAACTACAAATTGTGTGTACCAATATTTAATCACTTCATATACCTGCTGCTAATTTAAAACCTTCTAGAAAACAAGACTATGAGAAGCTATATGACTTAGTCTAGAACAACCCATAACAGTAGCACTATCAAAGGCTTTTATGTAGAAAATCTAAGCAATGTATAATGAAAGTAGGTTGGAAATTTTTTTGGGAATTACGTTGATCTTTTCTCAACCACAACATAAGACTTTAAAAAGATTAAGGATGTATTTCACCGCATCTTTTTAGGAGATACATTATCCATATAAGCTACCCTTATACAGCAAGTTTAAGGAGCCCAGGACGCTATTGTGCAAAAAATATTTGATGCCAAGTTATCAGCTTGTATCAAAGTCCCTGCGCTTTGCCTCTCCGACTAGGCCACAAGAAGGATGTCAGCCACTAGGTGGTAATGGTTTATTGAGAGCCAATTGGGTGATTAAAAAGGATTGTTACCCTATTTCTTGAAATGATGACTCACTTCTCCTAATCTCTGGGCCAATATATTTCAGCCTTGGATCTTGCCATTGGCTATTGACAGATCAAGATCAACCCAGAGGATTGGCTAAATGCGCCTTAATAGCCAAAGAGGTGCTATTTTAACCAACTCAAATTCCATAAGGATTATTAACTGCCAAAGCACAACATTGGCAATGGATATGCTCTTATGTGACCTAAAGTTATCTTGCATTCTGATATATATTGACAATAGTATGATGTTCTCAGAGCGCTTCAATGAGCACCTCAATCATCTTTAAGAATTATCCAACTGAATCCAACAAGCCTCACTTAACCTAAAAACTTCCAAGTTCTCTTTCTTCCAACAAGATAGGGAGTTCTCTGGCCACAAGATCAATGTAAGTCTAAATGCCCAGCGCCTCCTCCTGGATAATGAGAAGTATCCCTTCATGTGTAAGAGGGACCCTCAGACCTCCAGTTTCTTTATCATTTCTACTAAGTGTTTAGGCTCATGTGGTAGATGAATAATAAGTGACTGCCCTTCCCCCAAAGATCATCCCACTCTACTCCCTTTTCTTCTACCTTACTAAAATGATATAAGGGGTTTCAGGGATGTGGCTCCGTTCAGGGGCCACTGAAAGCACCCTAGGAGTCATCCAACTCCTAGTCAAAATACTTCAATTAATGATAAGCCTTAAAGTCCGCCAGATATCCCTAAGTACCACACTAGCTGAATTTGGTCATTTTTAATACAATATCGTGGATTAATACCTAAATTTTTTAATCCGCACTAAGGGTAATTTAATCAATTACAGTTGGAAATGATTTATGTGAAATTGGCTGTGAAAAATTCATCAATCTAAATAGATCCATAAAAAATTTGGATATATTGATCTGTATTGATCATCAATCTGGTGTCATATTTTTTATCTACTTAAAAAAAATATCACCGGCTGATTTAGTTATGTACTGACTGACTGACATCTGAAACCTTTGAGTCTGATAAGGTCAATCTATTTATGTGAGTGGGTGAGAATTGGAGAATCTTATCAAATCTGAAATTATTGAGCCTTATGGGTTCAATCTGTTTGGGCGAGTGGGTGAGAATTGACAAATATCATTGAATAATTCACCAAATTGCTCACCTGATGCTAATTGAGTCAGATAAGCTTAATCTATTTAGGTGAGTGGGTGAAAATTGGCAAATAAGATTTAATCTGTCATTATCAAGCCTGATGGGTTCAATCTATTTGGGTGAGTGGGTGAGAATTGGCGAATATTGTCTAATAATTTACCAAATTGCTCACCTGAAGCTAATCAAGTTAGATAAGTTTAATCTATTTGGGTGAGTGGGTGAGAGTTGGCAAATATCTACTTAATAAAACACATTCACTGACATATTCACTGACTGACTGACGTCTGAAACCTTTGAGTCTGATAAGTTTAATCTATTTGGGTGAGTGGGTGAGAATTGGCAAATATTATCTAATAAATAACTAATTGCTCACCGGAAACTCAACAAAAATCAGTATTAGAGTTTATGTAGATTAAGTAGTTAGGATAATCAGCTCACAAGCCACGAAGGCAACAGCGAAGCTGTTAGTCCAAGTGTCTCAAGAGTAGTGCTGGCACAGCCTATAGGCTACAAAGTGAACTTACCATCTGATAAACTTTAAATACTGTAGCGAAGCATGGGTATCTGGATGTTAGGTTTGTAAATTTTAAAAACTGCCTAATTTGGTTCACCTAATTATTAAAATACTTTTGGCAAGTTAAGTAGAAGTTGAGTTAGTAGTTTGGAAGATATGTCACATACTCATTTTATTCAACGCAAGTGGACCAGGGGACCCTTCTTGCTGACAAAAAATAAAAAGCAGGATAAAAATTGACAAAATTGCTAAAAAACCAATTTACCCTCTAGTATGCTAGACCAGGTTCCCCTAGCCTAGCATAGCCAAGGGTGAAGTGGGGCGAATTGCATGTTTGATGGAGCGTGCCAGGGCAGACAAGAATGGAGTAGGCATATCACCTGAATGTGGCTGAAGGTTGAAGAGAGTAATATTAGTTTCATCAATAATATCTGCTGTGTTCATTGCATCAATATAATCAGTTAAGTTATTATCTACCCGCAGAAGCAAACTTGGCAGCCGGACAAAATCAGTTTTTTCTTCTGAAGATTTACCACTGTTAAAGCCACATACTTGATGGGCTTGTATGGTTGATTCATTCGCCTTGTGGCCCCACACAATTATTTCCTGTTTTTCAGCAAGTGGAAATTCTTCAGGGAATTTTGTCCCAAGGAAACCCTTTTTAGGGGGGCCAAAATAGATTTTATATTGCCTTGCAACAGGGTACTGTTAGGGGCAGCTGCAACTTCAGTTGCCATTTCAAATAGGGGTTTATACTGGGGACATCCCTTTTTAAGGCTGAATCGATGACAAGGAAGTGATTCAGAGGAGGGATTTATAAAATCCTCCCATTTGAACATGGGATTGGTCCCATATGGGCAATTATCCTTGTCAACCCAATTGAGGACATCAAATGGATTTAAATCAGGCCTGATTGACCCAGCAACAGAAGTTAATTGGGTGGGAGGGGTGGTAAGGTTGGAAATTTTAGTAAGTTCAGTGTTTAGCACTGATTAAGCTGAAACATTTGGTTTCAGCTTATGGGATGTTTTTTGATTGGCTAATTTTGAATCAGCCACACCCGCTGGCTTTGAGGGAGGAGGAGGGAGAATTGTTCCCCATGCAAAAATTTCGGCCAAAGCAGCCAAAAAGCTGGCAGCAGCTGAGGAGATGAGGGCTCTGCCCCCAACCTCCACCTGGGCAGGGTTTCCATTTCAAGTGATCCAACCCAAAACAGGAAGGGCAAACTTCCTGCCCACCTTCAACATGGGCCCAAAATTGGTGATTGGGGGCAGAAATAATAATGAACGTGGAATCACTTGAGTGATTCCATGATCATCTGACCAAATCATGGCAGATGCATGAGGGCCGCAAGGTGTTTGGCCTCATTAGGGACCACAAACTTCAGAACAGGGTTTGAGCTGTAAACAGCCAACCTTTCCACCATTTCATGGTGGAGAACTTCAGGGGAGAGATGGGTGGGCAACCCTGCGAATTGCACCATGAGAGTGGTGTCCGCAGGTAGCCAGGTTTGAGTAGTGGGGAGAGGAGTTTTTAAAATTTTTGAATAGTTGCTGCTGTCGTGGCATCAGCTTCACATGTGAAGCCAAGATTAAAATACCCCTTGTAGGGGTAAAATTGATGAAGCCCGTGGGCTTCATCACTGACAGTACATCCTTGATAATTTCCTTATTGGAATAAGGAAACAAAGTGCCATATTTGATGTGAAGGCTGAAGTGCATGTTGCTCTGAGGGAGCACCAGGGGGCTTTGCGGCACCACCTGAGAACGTGCAAGGTGATTGGCAAGGTCCTTTGGTGGGACAAATCGCCCCACCAAATTGGAAGGGCCAGACCTTACCCGCGACCACTTGAATGCTGAGCAAAAGATGCTTAATGGTACCAGCCCACTTCCCCAGGAGGGAACAGCAGCCGGCGCTGAAGCAGGCAACTCAGATGTTGGCTGCTGGCAACTTGACATTCAAAATAAAATTAAATTTTATTAAACTTTCTGACTGATTTGACTGATTTATTTTTTGAAATTTTAAAAACTGATCGGCACAAGAGAGAAAAGTTATGTCACATACTCAATGATTTTAAGTATAAAGAGATGTTTCAGGTAGCAGTTTGGTGTTATTTGATTGATTCAATAGGTTTTTTGTTTGGCTGAGTAGTTGATGGCTTTTGTTTGAATCAATAGGACACAGTCTAGCTTTGAGGGGTAAATTATTGGTTGTTTTTTTAGTACTAAATGGTAGTTATTGGTTGTTTTGATAGTTTCAGTTAGGTTTGCCTAAGTGGTTGGTTGTTTTTGGTTGATTCTATTGAGCATTTAGATTTGGCTGAGTGGTTTTGTTTGTCTATAATATATAATCTAAATTAATAGATTGAAAATCTTTAATTTTACAGACACTGTAGTGAAGCATGGGTAAACGGCTAGTAATAAAACAAAAACATTGAAGATCTCACTAACAAATAACTCTCTTCTTTGCCCAACCAATCAAGATTTGTGCAGAGCCCATGCCCAGGAAAGTGATTTGAGCTCCACACCAATAATCCTTCACCTCTGATAGGCAACAGCCCTCTTTATGGTATTTTTCCGTTTTGTTATCTATTTTAAGTTTCTCATAGAATAAACCTAATTTTTTAGTTTGTTGTTTGTGAAATATGCCTTTACACACCATGCCGCTAGGACTTTAAGTTAATGTGCAAATCATGGCGCCATCACAAAGTGTTGTCAACCATATTGGAGTGAATTTTCATTTTTATAAATGTAGTGACTGCCACGCTGTGATCAAACTTTTAAACCATACTTATAATCATCATTGATGATCTGCTGCACATGCTGCGCAAACCTGTGACCTTAATTTGTCTGCTGATCCACAACTAATTCAGTGTGATCTGTCCAAGGTGTGTTCCCTTAATAACAAATCAATGTAAATCACAACAAATGTGGAACCTGGAGGAATCGTCATCCTTCCTACCACCCATCCTTATGGTTCAGCGCAAGACCCAAGTTGCTTCCATCTCAGCCATTTGGTTCATTATGGAGCCTTTCATATATGTTTATTAGATTTACTCCCCGTGTAGCCCCTAGAACATCCATCTCAAGGGTCACTATGACGTCTATTCCCATGACATTCTGGGTTATTAACTAAGAATTAACACATTTAAGATTAGATGGCCAACCTTCTTCCATTTAGCTGATATACTGAAGTCATGAATAAGGAAATCCAATTAAATCCAGATAAAGTAATTTATATAAAAGATGTCCCCCTTCAGAGTCTGATGATAAATGTTGGGACTTGACCCTTAAATAATTTTTATCAGCTAATTCAGATCTTCTTTATTCTGATTTAGCCCAAGATAATGGTTTAAAGGAAAAGGCTCATAAAGTAAAGATCTTGATGAGTCATAATGACAATTATCTAACCAAATTAATTCCTTCCAAAATATAGAAGTACTATCTACTGCTAAAGAGTAAATATTTCTTTATATTCTGATAACACTAATTTAAACTTTTGGTTAGTATAACAAGTTTATTTATGGCGTTAAAGTATCGCCGCCACTATCCAGACAATTTAACTACTGAATCTCAGTTATTAGCGACTAAGTGTGACCACTACTTACAATCCTTTGAGGTATACTTTTGACAATTTTCCTTAAGGAATTTATAAATTTGATAAATAAAAGGTAGTTCTCTCATCAGAAAAAATATCACAAGTTACCTGTTAAACTAATATTTTAAAAATGGAAGGTAACAATAATGCAACTAATGTCAAGATTCTGATATGACCGGACAATAAGCCCTATATAGTTATGGCAGATTAGTCAGTATCCACCAACCATGATTATTATTAGAATTATTAAAGCGCCTTGAGATGAGGTGATAATGGGTCAGAAAGGGTAAGATTGGATCACCTCCAAATAAAGAGATAAGGTGATTTTGACATTTGATATATATTGAGTAGATCGCCTCAAACTAAGTCAATAGGGAATTCAGGAATAACATACTCTACCAGAACCAATGAGGATATTTCAAAACCAAATATTCTAAGCCAAAGGAGCGCTATTGACTGAAGTCACTGATATATAAGCAAGATGGGACAATTGAGGAGGTTGTTGTTAATAGGATCTTAGAGAGCAGAGCAGAAGGCATCTGCTAATATTATATAAATAAAGTGGTGTGGCTTAAGCAATTGCTTCATAATTTTTAATATTTTAAGTTGTCTTGGGGATGATTATCTCCATATCATTTGTCCATTGCTCAGTGGGCTTATACTATGTGCAACCTTCTCGGCATATATTACCTATATTGCCAAAAAATTAATAGTGGCGCTCACTATAGGGGGCTCATTAATCAAACCACAAAAAAAAAATTTGCTAGTCGCAAGCCATGTCTCATCTGGCCTGAAAGATGGGGTTTCTCACGGCACATTTCACCAGCCAAATATGTGGAACTTAAACTTGCTTTAGACGCAGTTCTCAAGAAGAAGGATGAGATTTTTCAGGAGAGAATAACATAATGAACCAGATCAATAACACATTCAGTCAAATGTGGATCCTTGGACAACATAACAGACATTTCGCTAATTGCCTGGATGACACTAATGAATGACTGCATTGCGCAGAGTGGAAGTTAGATAGTTCCTTTCAGCTCCCTTGTCAAGAAATGGATGAGCAACAAGGGACTGTTTGAGGAGAAATGTATTAGGGAGAATATGACACTGGATATCCAGTCAAGGAGCTTTTCACTGAATCTGTGGGCAAGATGCAATACTCCACTCTGGATGGCAGCCACGGAGAGGATTATGTATTAGAGGACTAATTTTCCCATGTAATGGCTTTACTACACCAAGGGACCCACGCTACTGCTGAGTCAGCATACAGACCGTCCGCTGCTGGCCCTACTGGTCTAGCTCTTCATTAGGATACTGCTTATGGGTCACGACCCATTCCTCAGTACGCTCCAAAGGGTCACAGTTATGAGTGTGAGGAAGAGGTTTGCATCGAAAAGCTTCATCCATTTAAACGCAATAGGAATATCCATGGCTTCTTTAAATAGTTTGAATTTTCAACAGAAGGTGCCTTGAATCAGCTCAAAGATAAATTGTTAATATTCGTCTTGTATGTTGGGAGTGCTGACCAAGTCACCTGCTATCTTCCAAGCAATACCGTTACATACCAAGAAGTGAAGAATACTGCTTCAGTTGTTTGGAGGTACCGCAAAGATGTCACAGTGAAAGGCAGAATTCTTGACCATTGGGTTCCAACATAATGAGATCCTCTCTGTCTTTGCTGACCAATTCATGGCGGAATTTCATGTTATGATTGGGGCAGGGGCTTTAGCCAAATATGATGCATGCATTGCAATGACCTCTGCAGTGAAGCCATACTGTGAGCTTTACAACATGATGACTCCAATCTTGGATTATAATGAGCCCTGATCAAGGTTGTTCAGTTTTTGCACTGACTATCCGCTACCTTTCCTCCACCCAATGCTAAGCGGAAACATACCGACGCCATCACCAGATCTTTTTATTTGGGGAATTTAACCACCCTGTTCAGCATCCGCCTAGTAACCCCTGGCCTTACTATAATCACGCACCTCACCCTTGGCTGAGTTACTCCAAGAAGTATGACTTCCACTACATTCCTGCTTATGAAAATTGTCAGCAGTCCAATTATTGACCTGAACCTAATTACACTGATTGGCAGCAATCACCCTTACTGACCTGGCCCAGGTTTGAAGGTTGTCAACAATTAAAAAATCAGCCTGGTCCTTCTTATGAGAACCAAGGATGTGGACCCTACAAGTTTAATTTTTTTGAATGTGGTCAACCTGGCCACCTTTCATGAAGTTGCCCTATTCTTCAAGTTTACTATGTGCAACAGGATCATTACTACCATTGAAAAGATGGAGCGGAGTAGAGACAGGACTCTCTACCTCCGCTATCCCAATCCAAACGTCCCACCTGAATCTATTGTAATGCATCCAGTGGAAGTCCCCCATTACAATGATGGATTTTTGTAAAAGCAACAAGTTGGAGGAGTGAACGTACTGAAATGGGTGCAAGCAAAGGACACAGAGGATGAAGGGCCTCAGGAGAAACTAAATCCATACGCATGTCAAATGTTTAACCAAACTTCTTCAGATAAGCTAGATCCATCCGCAGATGCACCTTCCCTGCAAGGTATACACGTCACCCTTCCAGTAGATGCTATCACTAAATAATACCTCAAAGTTGGTGAGGGGTTATGAGTTTCCTTGGGAAAAGATATTCCTTGAATGTCCAAGTACTGTACAATCAAAATTCTTCTATTCTGAGTGTTATACTGTGACATTTTTGTAGCAAAAAATTGAGTTTGTGCTATAGTAGATATGGACGCCCTAGTTATAGTTTCTACCAAGTTGGTGCCGAAGTTGACATTAAAGCCTGACGTAGAACATCTAATGGTGTATGTGACTGCTGGAGCGGAAAGGATTTTCTCTGAGGAAGCATATAGCGCGCTACCTTTGTGGTTTGGGTCAATTGTCATTGTAGCCCTGGCGATAGTGCTAATGAACAATAATTATGACCTGTTAATTGGAATCACTTTTATGCAACACTTTGTGTAAGTCCAGGGGAATGTCCCCTCTGCATGGATTGGGAAATTTTTCCATTTCCTAACAAAAAGGGTCCAAAGAGGGCAGCTGTACCCCTCGTCACACAGGGAGACCTCGCCCATGTGGTAGATGAGCTTTAGAGTAACAGCGCTCCCTCTGAAGATTCCTCCACCAGTCCCTATGCTTACTCGAAGAGTTAGTTCACCAAATAGAGAAATCTAGGAAAAATCACTGGAAACTGTCATCTCCATGAGCTGGATGGACACTATAAGGCTAAGGGTGCCAAGTCCTCAAAATTGGAGTCAAAATTTCTGAAACCTATGGGATTAAAGCCTGATGGATGCGAAACTCATAGCTGGAAGGGGACAAATATTAAATTCTCAGTTAAGATTGCCAACGACATTGAGCCATTGAGCAGTACAATTGCCAACCTTAAATTCCTCTTGAAATCATCAGTACTTGTCTCTGATGGGCATAATTCACCATTGGAGATTGTTGCCAATAATTCAAAACCTTCATCACAAAAAATTGAGATCATCGCTTAAAGAATCCCACTTGGCTGAACAAACGCAAAGCAACTGGGCACAGGTTGGTTGATCATCCCAAACCCATTTCTGATCCATTGGGAACATCCCTATGTGATGTGGCCCTAGGGGATCCCTGTTGCCCATTGGGCCAAAAGCCATCACGCTAAATGCCATAAACGCAGTAAAGCCACAGGTCAGGCGTTTGAGTGTGAATTGATAGGACTCAGCCACTGCCAATTCTTTCAATGTCAGTTCATATTGAAATCAATATTTCCCCCTCCCTCGAAAATTTGTTAGGTCAGGTTGAAATTTTAGGGCCCCAATCCCTGCTTTGACTAAAGCTACCAAATCAAATCTTTATTTAATCAGTTGCTTCACACTAAGAAATTGTTGGTCAATTTTCCTTATCTAACTTCAAATAAAAATCTTTATACTTGATTCCAGTTTTTATTATGATCAAATCTAAACGTCCCTTCCCGTCTATATTTCCTCAACCCACGGGGCCCATGGCCATGTTCACATGGTTCTTTGCTAGGTTCTTATACACAACTATGGCTTATGGTCGCTCAGTGAGTAAACTCTTCTTTGGTTATCATAATAGTCACGCAAGTAGCAGTGCCACTGGTATTTGGACTTTTCATTTGGGTGCCTTGGCACTTCAATTGGCCGGTCAATTTAAAATTAACTTTCTATCTTCCTGACACTTTGGGGCTGTTGTTAATATGACAGTAGAGACCTTCAAAATTCTGGGGCAGCGGATCCCAATTTACTTTACCTCCAGCAGAGTGCCAAAGGATCCAAAGAACATGGGTCATATTAACCTGGCATACAGTGATGGGGTAGTTCCAGTTTGCTACCATCAACTAAAAAGCAAGACCCAGGCCTTTCCCCAACAGATATATGAATACCAAGGGCTGCCGCTCAGAGCTACTGGTCTGATGTCCATACCCTCTGGTCACCAAGTAATAGTGAACACCAAATTGGTGGTAGAAGTGCCAGACGGACTCTATGGGGAAGTTATTGGCCCTTATCAGCAATCACCGCTTGAGCCCCACGTGGCTCCAGGAATTATGCTTTCAGGCCATGGGGAGATCAAGGTTCTATTAGGGAATATACATAACAAACCATTGCAAATCCACTGGCATCAAATAGTAGCATATTTACACATGACCCCTGTTGAGGAGGTCCTTTGGGCTAACAAGTTCAGTTTGCTGGATGAATTTGTTCTGCCTGTTGTTGAAATCTTTGCTCACTTTCCATGCCAACTAGATTACCAGGGTCGTTAGGGGATAATTTACTATAAAGAAGTAAATTAAATATTGGTTGACCCCAATTTTGGGTTAACAATCTTTGGGGGATTTAGGTAATTCTCCTGAATTAGATCCATTGGGGATCGATCTGGGTGAGTGCTCTAGATCTCATCAGGCATAGTTGCCAACAAAATGGGGTCATCTGATAGTTGATTAATGATTAACTACCAGGTGTACCAATTAGGATTGGTCATGTTTCATCACTGACCAATTGGTAATTTAAGGATCACTTTGTGAGGTGAGTGATGCCATCTGCAACTAGTGAATCAATAAGTTGGTTTTCAACCTGCATTAATGGGTAATAAGTCCCATTACCTAAGAAGGTCACTTACCAAATATGTTTAATTTGCTAGATCGAGAGGAAAGTGTTAGGGACACTCTTTCTGACTCTTTCCATTTTAGGTCACAAGGATTTCTGATGATGGAATTCTAGCCAGGATGAGGAAGACCATCACTGCTGAGTTGACAAAGGGTAATTCAATGGCAACGGCTGCCATTTCATCAATGAGGCATCAACTGAGGGCTGGGTGCCAAATTCCCACTATAAATTCCCCTATGATTTCGCTATATAAAAAACATTAATTAACAGAGTAAAAACAAGGATTAATTTATCAGAATTCATTTATAGTTCTATTTTTCTTCAAGGAAATTATTGGTGTGTGCTTCACTTGGAGACTCTTTAGGATAAAGACTAGGGATCAAGGATCCAGAGAAGAGAAGCTGAGCTGAGATGGGAATTGATGCCAACTGTTTGTCACCAGAGAGAGGCCATAAACAAGGATCTGAGCATGGATCAAGTTAAGCGATATAAGGTAATGAATCACTATTTAGGACATCTTAAGTATTTTGAGGAAGAATACTGGTCAAGCATTGTACCTAACACTAGTGATCTATTTAACTACTGATAATCGTCTTCATACTATTATCAATCATATATCATATCATTAGACAACGTGAAGGATTGCACAACATTGAACCTGTGCAGTTTTCAATTAGGGGTTATCAGTCATGAACAATTAACAAAACACTTAAATTTTAACACTGGTCAAACTGCAGCTTGGCGTAATGGCGGTGGTACCACACAAAAATTGTGTTGTTATCAGAAAATCAGAAAGATTAGGTGATCGCTTTATTTTAAAAATATAAGGAGATCTTTGCCATAATGACCATGATTTAGGGTGCACGTGGGGAATTGTACATCAACTGGACACAGGTGACCATCCCCCTATCAGGTCCTGGTCAATTCGCTGATCTAGGGCAGCAGAAGTTATCACGGAGGAGATCAATAAGCTGCTGATCAAGGAATGCTCAAACCGTCAAAGATTCCTTGGGCTTCATCCGTCCTAACTGTTGAAAAGTAGGACTGTACCAACCGGGTAGTGATAGACTACCAGAAGATCAACAGCATTACCAAAAAGGACTCATACCCCTTGCCACAAATTAAGATGCCTTGGATTGGTTGATAGGAGCTCAGTACTTCCTTTCAATGGATTTGTTATCAGCCTATTAGCAGATTGAATTGCCCACGGCAGAACAGGAGAAATGCGCCATTATCACGTACAAGGGTCTTTTCTAACTGACCCATGTGTCACAAGGGCTGTGTAATGCCCAAGCTACGTTCCAATGATCCATGTACAATATCCTTGGCAGCTTGAAGCAATTGAGTGTTCTCATATACCTTGACAATAGCAATGTCTTCTCCTGGAAGTTTTCAGAGCATCTTACCCATTTGGAGGAGGTATTCCAATGGCTTGCTCAGCCAACAAAATGATCAAACCATGTTAAGCCACTTATTTTAAAGACCAGCTGGAGTACCTAGAGTTTGTAGTGGATGCAACGGAGCTTAAGCCCCAAACAGTCAAGGTGGAAGCTATCCAAAAGATAACTACACCAAACAGTAAGCGCAATATACTAGTATTTTTAAGGATGGTCAGCTACTACTGCCGCTTTATACCTAACTTCAGTTGTGTTAGAGGTCCGCTGTTTGAGTTGATAAAGAAGGGTTGCCAGACATTTGCCCTCACAGCTGAACAAGAAGAATGTTTTAGGTCAAGTTCAGCCAAAAAAGGGAAATGTCAGCCATTTGCGATTATCTGATGATATTACAAGTGATTCTAACATTAATGATGACAAGGTTATTGGAGAAATTGGCCAAAAGTCCTTGGCCAACTATTGGTGGAACCCCATTAATTGGGGTAGCACAAGTTCGAAACCTCTACAGGCATCAAACTTAAAATTGAATGGTCAAATTAATCCAACCACACGACGGACTTTGGGAATACCATTGGAAGGCACTCCTCCCACCACCCCAAAGTCCTTCGCTGCACCTATGTGGGGCCCCCCTTTTATAGGCTTGGTGGGGGTCCCCCAAGGTGCAAGAAATTTCTCAGGCAATGATTGGCTCAAGGTTATCAAAACGTTACCTCATGGGTATGTTCTGGCCAATCACAACTCCTCTTCCTTCACTCTGCTGCCCTGAAGCAGGTTACTGAGTTATAATATGTTATTCCTGCATATTTCCTAATTTAGACTCATGTACGCTATTCTGAACATATCCCTAAAATTCTCCTTGAACCTCAAAGTACTTTAAATACAATATAGTCAAATATCAAGGGTCGTCGTTTCTACCCTTATTGTACCTATAATAAATTGATAAAAAAGTCAATTTATATTAGCGTTTATTTTTATCTTTTTATAAATTTTTGTGGAATCTAGTAGGCGTTTAGCACCAGCAAGCACAAACAACTGGATTCTCACAAGGATGCTGCATTTGAATGGATGGAATGCCGCCAATGATCTTTTAATAAACTTTGGATGGCACTAATTAATGCGCCAGTGCTGCGTTACCAAAAGGATGAAAAAAGAGTTTTTTGTACAGATGGATGCGCCCCTTTCTGCCGTTGGGGTGGTTCTATACCAAAAAGATGATAAAAAGGAGGAGCACCCAGTGGTGTACTGCAGTTGTAGACTGAATTGCCATGAACGTAATTATACTGTGACTGAGCGTGAATGCTTAGCAGTAATATACACATATAAGCAATTTAGGGTTTAAATGCATGGAGTGAAGTTTAAAGTTGTAACAGATCACGCTTTATTAAACTGGTTGTAGATACTCAAGGAGCCTGAAGGGCATCTAGCCCAATGGGCCCTCAAACTGCAGGCATATGACTTTGAAATCATCACCAATCAATAGCAAAGCATCAGAATGCCAAATGCTTATCTAGATTTCCAACCATTGCCACTATGGAGGATCTCAGTAATGTGATGTACAATAAGATGATCAGCGGAAAATATGACTACAAACCTCCCCAAGTTATAAAAGCATTAAATGAGATGCGTGCAAATACCTTATAATGGAATGGAGAGTTGTACAAGCATATTGGTGATTCTATGGTGACTTTCCACAACCCTTGGCTTGGCCTAGTATTATCATGAGCGCGCACAAGGCAGTTGGACATGGTGGCATGCGAAAGACATTGGAATTATTGCGCCCTCATTATTACTGGTAAAGCATGAACTTTGATGGGCTTGAAACCATTTCCTATTGCCATTAACCAAGTGGGAAAGCTGTTCTGCTAGAAGAATTCATATCAATCAATAAAACCACATTTTGCTTGGCGTACGAATTTCCCTTGATGTCATTGGCCATCTTCCAAAGAGAGTAATTGGTCCAAGTACATCATGATGGAGATTGACCACTTGATCAGGTGGGTTGAAGCATGAGCAATAGGGATTTAGGGGCAGTCACAGTGGCCAAGTTTGTAATGGAATGTATTATCCAGTGACATGGCTGCCCTCAGTTCATTCTTACCAATAATGGAACCAACTTCAACTAGCACATCCTTCCAAAGTTGAACAAGCTAATTGGCATCCGCAGGGTTCTGATGACCCCATACCACCCTGAGTCCAACAGGATGATTGAACGGGTCAACGGTACGCTTGTGAACATACTACAGAAGCTGTTAACAGATAGACCTCTGATTGGAGTTCCCTCCTGTCCACAGCCATTTTTATTTATAACATTAGCTATCATTTTGCCACAGGAAAGAGTCACTTTCCTTTATTATATGGATGACACCCTTCTCTTCCAGCATTGCTCTATGCTTACATAGAAGATACCAGAAGAAAGGATGCCATCAGTATTTGACTAACCTAGCTGACATGTTGATTAAGTTTCAAACAGAAGCGTACTCCTTCAGCCTGGCTAAAAATATAAGGAATCAGGCCACTTATTGGGAATGGTGTAGTAGGCTAGCTCAGTTCAAACATAGAGATTTGATTCTATTCCAGGACCAATATGGGTTTGGTCAGAAGCACAAATTGGCCAATATCTGGATTGGTCCATTTGAAGTTATTGAGAAAACTGGTGTTGACGCCTATGCTATCAAGGACACTGCAAGTGATTGGATTATCAACTGAGTGCATGCAAAGTTCCTTCTGGCATATAAACAATAGGAGACTTATTGTCCAGTCAAAGGGGGTAATGTTGAGATTTTGATATGACTGGACAATAAGCCCTGGATGGCTATGACATATTGAACAGAATCCACCGACTATGATTATTAATTAAAATTTTTAACGCCTTGAGATGAGGCAATATTGGGTCAGAAAGGGATATTACTGGATCTCCTCCAAATAAGGCAATAAGGCGGTGTCATCATTTGATGAATATTGAGAAGATCGCCTCAAATTAAGTTGATAGGGAATTCAGGAATAACATACTCTACCAGAACCAATTAGAATATGGCATAACCAAATAGTTTAAGCCAAAGGAGCAGTATTGAGTGAAGTCACTGATATATAAGCGAGATGGGACAATTGAGGAGGTTGTTGTTAATAGGATTTTGGAGAGTAGAGCAGAAGGCATCTGCTAATATTAAATAAATAAAGAAGTGTGGCTGGAGCAATTGCTCCATATTTTTTAAATTTATTAAGTTGTCTTAGGGATGACAATCTCCATATTGTTTGTCCATTGCTCAGTGGGCATTTACCTTGTGCAACCTTCTTGGCTTATATTACCTATATTGCCAAAAAAATTAACAACTAGTTTACCCCTTGCAAATGTCTCTAGTTTTTCCCAATAGGTAAACTCCTATGGGAGTCATGAGCTTGAATCCCTCAAAAAAACTATGTTTATCTTGAAGCTAACTTGTAGATTTAATGCCATTCTTAGATTATAACAACTCCAATATTTAATCTTCTGATGTATCTGAGACTACCAATCAGTTACATATGATCAGTCTCTTCTCTGGTGATTAGACCCACCAAAATAAAGTTTACCATAGTTACTAATTTGTGAACCCTTTATAACCATTTTTTTAAAGCTGGAAGTTTATATCACCCAAACCAATTGATATTTATGTTTATATTTGCACACTGCGATCCATCATTTAGTTCCAATCTTGGGTTTTTCACCAAGGAATAATATGACCATTCTAATTATTGAAAGACTTGCACACTTCTATGCTAAATTTTTAAAATCCTGACACTGCAGTGATACAAGACAACCACAATGCTATTTTATAATATTGTCAGAAACTTTTATTGGTCCTGAAACAGCTGTCAAATTAGATCTTGGTGTGATTATCGCTTTATCTGAGTGGTTAGATTTGATTTTAATAATTTTATCTATATCATAAATGATCAGTTGAGCTCTTCTACCATCGACCTTTTTTTAATCAGTTAAGCTCTGCAATATACAAATTTCTTGGTTAGAATTAGTTAAATTAGAGACCATGGCTTAATTTGAATCAATCAATTAAAAGCAATTATCCAAAACTACATTTAGCAATTGTAACGGTCGGGTTAAACCGATCATTACATTTTGACTCAAGATTCGGATTTCTGAATCTCAAGTCGAAACACTTTTTGGGTTTTTTGAGGTTTATGCGGGGTCCAGCACTGGGCTGTGCCCCTCCCGCACTATTCTTAGGCTCTTAGGGGCCTAAAGAACAGTGCAGGAGGGGCTCCCCGGAAGGGCGACCTTAAAAGGTTGAGCCCGCGTGATTCTGAACTTAGTTCAGAATTTTTCCTCGTTTCCCACTCTTGCGTGGGATTCTCTGGTGGCCTCGGGCCGCCCTTGCTTTGTCTTATCTGGTATCCCGTGGTGAACCAAATTTTGTATCCTCAACAAAATATTGGGATTTGGCGTCAAGAACCATGATCCACCAAATACCCTGGTTTTTTATGTCTCATTTGCGGTGCCCTATGTTATCGGGATTGAATTTGTCTGTGTGTTTAGTTCTGATAATAAATAAAACAAGGCTAATTTTGGGGTCGGATCCTCACTTACCTGTGTCATCTTTTCTCGTTTTCGAATTTCCCTAAATCCAAGGTTGAATTGGTGAGTATGACGAATCAAAGTGCTTACCTCGAGGGAACCTCATATCAGACAATCATTTGGCATCCATCGCCAAGGCAGGATGGTGGTCGAAAACTGGGATGTTTTTGACCATTACAGCTAGGGTCTCCTGGGCCCACTGGCCCAAAAGGACCTACCAGGCCATCTGGATCTACTGGATTACTTGACCTATTGGACCAGCTGGGCCAGTTAGACCTATTGAGCCTCCTGGCCCCCCTGGGCCTCCCAGAGCCTTAATGCACCTTCCCTCTCCAGCTGAAGATAATCATTAATGTGAAATAATTGATATCTCAGATCAGTAATTAGGTGTAATTGATTAAGGGTGTTAGATATATAGGAATAGTGAGCTGGTTGATCCAAACCTTACCATAAATGCTTTAAAGGAAAATTGGATAGTGCCTATCACCTCTATGGCTTTATCAATTCAGGATTGGACAATCAAAAAATGCTAATCAAAAGCTTAAAAAACAAATAACAAGAACTCAAAGCTACCAGGGGAGGATACCCAAGTGGTAGAGTAGGGACCTCTACCGCTGCCTCCCTGAGTTTGATTCTGGTACTGGAACTTTGGGTAGGGGACAATTATGACTGTGTTGGCGTTGTGCACCAATGCCCCAAACTGAGATAGCAAAGGCGGTCCATGGAGTTCCTGGCCTATCATACACCACATGTGGAGGTTTTTCCATATTTTATCCTCCTTTTCCATTCATTCAATTTCCCTTAATCAGTGTGGTATCTTCCCCAAGTTGGCCCACCTTGAATAAAATATAAAGAACTCAAAGCTATCATTACCTCCCAACAAATTGAGATTAAGGTAACCAATAAAAACTACTCTACAAAAGCTTTTATTGAATCAATGATGGCTTAAGTTCATACTGTGAAATGTTTATTAATTGTAAGCATCAAAATAATAACACAGTTCAAGTTCTTAAGCCTCTTTCTGTATCAACATTTTCAGATATTCCTTAAACCTCCTCTATAAGCATTGTAAAGGACTGGTTCTTTCCTATGGTTGACAAAGGAGTTTTAAAGGACCAATCAGGTAATTTTCCATAGTAAAGAGAGTACTCCAAAGAACAGGAGGCTTGTCCACATACCATTATAACTTGGGTTGGTTAAACTTTGCAATATGGTTAGATAGATACATAGTCCCAGTAGTGCTCCTTAGTTTCAAGATAAAGAGAACAAAGATGAAATTTGACTTATGGTTCTGAGTCTTGGTCTTGGTAATTTTATTTTTATTTATTTGAGGATGGCTGACCAGGGGACTGACACATCCAATATGTAGGGAAAGGAAAGTAAAGAGGGGGGAGCACACTAAGCACTGGAAGCTGAAAGATAAGACATGGTACACTTGGGTGTGGCTAGTAGCCACGGGTGGTGGGTGACTATAACCTTAAGAGACTTGACAGCTCAAGGGCTAGTAGGGTGTACCGCCTATAGAGATTGTGAGGTTTTCAGTGTCACATTGAAGGAACCAGATTGGTAGCCAGTTACCCATCTGTTTCTTCCTTTTGTGTTTTAGTGATCCAAATATCCAGGCTTGGAAGTGGTCAGCCAAATGGCTGTGGAACCTGACGATAGCTTGGTTGATGTTGTGGAAGATCCCGTTGAAAGCATCAAGGGTAATTGTGTGAATGGACCATATTGCAATACTCACAATTAAAGCCCTTAGCGTCTGGGGGATAGGTGAGATTGTGTTAAGTGCCAGGATATTGTGGGATAGTCGTAATTCAGCTGATGGTGATTGCTGGAATAAGTACATCACATTGGCCCAGATAAGCTTGGACGGCAGGAACTCTTCCAGGCGGTGGGCTAGCATGTTGGGTCTGCCGCAGATGGCGCATGATTGGAACATTGAGAAGGTGTGGTCAGCTGTCCTAAATGTATGACGCATGTAGCGCCACACTGTGGAGCTC